>CAUVXE010000009.1:0-37311 GCA_963555765.1 Orthonevra nobilis
AAAAAAAAGGCGGTTTTTGCCTCAAACCTTTTTCTCGATATTTCCCTCTACAAAAGGTTGTTTTTCTTAATTTCGCTATATATATGCTCGGTTTGAAGCCCTTTTTAGTAAAAACAACCCAGTTTAAGTGAAACGCAAAATCATGAAAAAAGTGCATTTTTAAATCATGCGCTATAGTCCACAAAAAAGATGAAAAAAGGCGGTTTTTGCCTCAAACTTTTTTCTCGATATTTCCCTCTACAAAAGTTGTTTTTCTTAATTTCACTATATATATGCTCGGTTTGAAGCCCTTTTTAGTAAAAATAACACAGTTTAAGTGAAACGCAAGATCATGAAAAAAGTGCATTTTTAAGTCGTGGGCTATAGTCCACAAAAAAGATGAAAAAAAGGCGGTTTTTGCCTCAAACTTTTTTCTCGATATTTCCCTCTACAAAAGGTTGTTTTTCTTAATTTCGCTATATATATGCTCGGTTTGAAGCCCTTTTTAGTAAAAATAACATAGTTTAAGTGAAACTCAAAATCATGAAAAAAGTGCATTTTTAAATCGTGGGCTATAGTCCACAAAAAAGATGAAAAAAAGGCGGTTTTTGCCTCAAACCTTTTTCTCGATATTTCCCTCTACAAAAGGTTGATTTTCTTAATTTCGCTATATATATGCTCGGTTTGAAGCCCTTTTTAGTAAAAACAACCCAGTTTAAGTGAAACGCAAAATCATGAAAAAAGTGCATTTTTAAATCGTGAAAAAAAGGCGGTTTTTGCCTCAAACCTTTTTCTCGATATTTCCCTCTACAAAAGGTTGTTTTTCTTAATTTCGCTATATATATGCTCGGTTTGAAGCCCTTTTTAGTAAAAACAACCCAGTTTAAGTGAAACGCAAAATCATGAAAAAAGTGCATTTTTAAATCGTGGGCTATAGTCCACAAAAGAGATGAAAAAAAGGCGGTTTTTGCCTCAAACTTTTTTCTCGATATTTCCCTCTACAAAAGGTTGTTTTTCTTAATTTCGCTATATATATGCTCGGTTTGAAGCCCATTTTAGTAAAAACAACCCAGTTTAAGTGAAACGCAAGATCATGAAAAAAGTGCATTTTTAAGTCGTGGGCTATAGTCCACAAAAAAGATGAAAAAAAGGCGGTTTTTGCCTCAAACTTTTTTCTCGATATTTCCCTCTACAAAAGGTTGTTTTTCTTAATTTCGCTATATATATGCTCGGTTTGAAGCCCTTTTTAGTAAAAATAACATAGTTTAAGTGAAACTCAAAATCATGAAAAAAGTGCATTTTTAAATCGTGGGCTATAGTCCACAAAAAAGATGAAAAAAAGGCGGTTTTTGCCTCAAACCTTTTTCTCGATATTTCCCTCTACAAAAGGTTGTTTTTCTTAATTTCGCTATATATATGCTCGGTTTGAAGCCCATTTTAGTAAAAACAACCCAGTTTAAGTGAAACGCAAAATCATGAAAAAAGTGCATTTTTAAATCGTGAAAAAAAAGGCGGTTTTTGCCTCAAACCTTTTTCTCGATATTTCCCTCTACAAAAGGTTGTTTTTCTTAATTTCGCTATATATATGCTCGGTTTGAAGCCCTTTTTAGTAAAAACAACCCAGTTTAAGTGAAACGCAAAATCATGAAAAAAGTGCATTTTTAAATCATGCGCTATAGTCCACAAAAAAGATGAAAAAAATGCGGTTTTTGCCTCAAACTTTTTTCTCGATATTTCCCTTTACAAAAGTTGTTTTTCTTAATTTCGCTATATATATGCTCGGTTTGAAGCCCTTTTAAGTAAAAATAACACAGTTTAAGTGAAACGCAAAATCATGAAAAAAGTGTATTTTCAAATCGTGGGCTATAGTCCACAAAAAAGATGAAAAAAGGCGGTTTTTGCCTCAAACTTTTTTCTCGATATTTCCCTCTACAAAAGGTTGATTTTCTTAATTTCGCTATATATATGCTCGGTTTGAAGCCCTTTTTAGTAAAAACAACCCAGTTTAAGTGAAACGCAAAATCATGAAAAAAGTGCATTTTTAAATCGTGAAAAAAAGGCGGTTTTTGCCTCAAACTTTTTTCTCGATATTTCCCTTTACAAAAGGTTGTTTTTCTTAATTTCGCTATATATATGCTCGGTTTGAAGCCATTTTTAGTAAAAATAACACAGTTTAAGTGAAACTCAAAATCATGAAAAAAGTGCATTTTTAAATCGTGGGCTATAGTCCACAAAAAAGATGAAAAAAAGGCGGTTTTTGCCTCAAACCTTTTTCTCGATATTTCCCTTTACAAGAGGTTGTTTTTCTTAATTTTGCTATATATATGCTCGGTTTGAAGCCCTTGTTAGTAAAAATAGCACAGTTTAAATAAAACTCAAAATCATGAAAAAAGTGCATTTTTATATCGTGGGCTATAGTCCACAAAAAAGATGAAAAAAAGGCGGTTTTTGCCTCAAACCTTTTTCTCGATATTTCCCTCTACTAAAGGTTGTTTTTATTAATTTCGCTATATATATGTTCGGTTTGAAGCCCCTTTTAGTAAAAACAACCCAATTTAAGTGAAACGCAAAATCATGAAAAAAGTGCATTTTTAAGTCGTGGGCTATTGTCCACAAAAAAGGTGAAAAAAAGGCGGTTTTTGCCTCAAACTTTTTTCTCGATATTTCCCTTTTCAAAAGGTGTTTTTTCTTAATTTCGCTATATGTATGCTCGGTTTGAAGCCCTTTTTAGTAAAAATAACACAGTTTAAGTGAAACTCAAAATCATGAAAAAAGTGCATTTTTATATCGTGGGCTATAGTCCACAAAAAAGATGAAAAAAAGGCGGTTTTTGCCTCAAACTTTTTTCTCGATATTTCCCTTTACAAAAGGTGGTTTTTCTTAATTTCGCTATATATATGCTCGGTTTGAAGACCTTTTTAGTAAAAGTAACACAGTTTAAGTGAAAATCAAAATCATGAAAAAAGTGCATTTTTATATCGTGGGCTATAGTCCACAAAAAAGATGAAAAAAAGGCGGTTTTTGCCTCAAACTTTTTTCTCGATATTTCCCTTTACAAAAGGTGGTTTTTCTTAATTTCGCTATATATATGCTCGGTTTGAAGACCTTTTTAGTAAAAGTAACACAGTTTAAGTGAAAATCAAAATCATGAAAAAAGTGCATTTTTAAGTCGTGGGCTATTGTCCACAAAAAAGGTGAAAAAAAGGCGGTTTTTGCCTCAAACTTTTTTCTCGATATTTCCCTTTTCAAAAGGTTGTTTTTTTCAATTTCGATATATGTATGCTCGGTTTGAAGCCCTTGTTAGTAAAAATAGCACAGTTTAAATAAAACTCAAAATCATGAAAAAAGTGCATTTTTATATCGTGGGCTATAGTCCACAAAAAAGATGAAAAAAGGCGGTTTTTGCCTCAAACTTTTTTCTCGATATTTCCCTCTACAAAAGGTTGTTTTTCTTAATTTCGCTATATATATGTTCGGTTTGAAGCCCTTTTTAGTAAAAACAACCCAGTTTAAGTGAAACGCAAAATCATGAAAAAAGTGCATTTTTATATCGTGGGCTATAGTCCACAAAAAAGATGAAAAAAGGCGGTTTTTGCCTCAAACTTTTTTCTCGATATTTCCCTTTACAAAAGGTTGTTTTTCTTAATTTCGCTATATATATGCTCGGTTTGAAGCCCTTGTTAGTAAAAATAGCACAGTTTAAATAAAACTCAAAATCATGAAAAAAGTGCATTTTTATATCGTGGGCTATAGTCCACAAAAAAGATGAAAAAAAGGCGGTTTTTGCCTCAAACTTTTTTCTCGATATTTCCCTCTACAAAAGGTTGTTTTTCTTAATTTCGCTATATATATGTTCGGTTTGAAGACCTTTTTAGTAAAAGTAACACAGTTTAAGTGAAAATCAAAATCATGAAAAAAGTGAATTTTTATGTCGTGGGCTATAGTCCACAAAAAAGATGAAAAAAGGCGGTTTTTGCCTCAAACTTTTTTCTCGATATTTCCCTTTACAAAAGGTTGTTTTTCTTAATTTCGCTATATATATGCTCGGTTTGAAGCCCTTGTTAGTAAAAATAGCACAGTTTAAATAAAACTCAAAATCATGAAAAAAGTGCATTTTTATATCGTGGGCTATAGTCCACAAAAAAGATGAAAAAAGGCGGTTTTTGCCTCAAACTTTTTTCTCGATATTTCCCTCTACAAAAGGTTGTTTTTCTTAATTTCGCTATATATATGTTCGGTTTGAAGCCCTTTTTAGTAAAAACAACCCAGTTTAAGTGAAACGCAAAATCATGAAAAAAGTGCATTTTTATATCGTGGGCTATAGTCCACAAAAAAAGATGAAAAAAAGGCGGTTTTTGCCTCAAACTTTTTTCTCGATATTTCCCTCTACAAAAGGTTGTTTTTCTTAATTTCGCTATATATATGTTCGGTTTGAAGCCCTTTTTAGTAAAAACAACCCAGTTTAAGTGAAACGCAAAATCATGAAAAAAGTGCATTTTTATATCGTGGGCTATAGTCCACAAACATATAAAAAAAGGCGGTTTTTGCCTCAAACTTTTTTCTCGATATTTCCCTCTACAAAAGGTTGTTTTTCTTAATTTCGCTATATATATGTTCGGTTTGAAGCCCTTTTTAGTAAAAACAACCCAGTTTAAGTGAAACGCAAAATCATGAAAAAAGTGAATTTTTATATCGTGGGCTATAGTCCACAAACATATAAAAAAAGGCGGTTTTTGCCTCAAACTTTTTTCTCGATATTTCCCTCTACAAAAGGTTGTTTTTCTTAATTTCGCTATATATATGTTCGGTTTGAAGCCCTTGTTAGAAAAAAAAACACAGTTTAAATAAAACTCAAAGTCATGAAAAAAGTGCATTTTTATATCGTGGGCTATAGTCCACAAAAAAGATGAAAAAAAGGCGGTTTTTGCCTCAAACTTTTTTCTCGATATTTCCCTTTACAAAAGGTTGTTTTTCTTAATTTCGCTATATATATGCTCGGTTTGAAGCCCTTGTTAGTAAAAATAGCACAGTTTAAATAAAACTCAAAATCCTGAAAAAAGTGCATTTTTATATCGTGGGCTATAGTCCACAAAAAAGATGAAAAAAAGGCGGTTTTTGCCTCAAACTTTTTTCTCGATATTTCCCTTTACAAAAGGTTGATTTCGCTATATTTATGCTCGGTTTGAAGCCCTTTTTAGTAAAAATAACACAGTTTAAGTGAAACTCAAAATCATGAAAAAAGTGCATTTTTATATCGTGGGCTATAGTCCACAAAAAAGATGAAAAAAAGGCGGTTTTTGCCTCAAACTTTTTTCTCGATACCCTTTACAAAAGGTTGTTTTTCTTAATTTCGCTATATATATGCTCGGTTTGAAGCCCTTTTTAGTAAAAATAACACAATCTTAGTGAAACTCAAAATCATGAAAAAAGTGCATTTTTAAATCGTGGGCTATAGTCAACAAAAAAAGATGAAAAAAGGCGGTTTTTGCCTCAAACATTTTTCTTAATTTCGCTATATATATGCTCGGTTTGAAGCCCTTTTTAGTAAAAATAACAAAATTTAAGTGAACCTCAAAATCATGAAAAAAGTGAATTTTTAAATCGTGGGCTATAGTCCACAAAAAAGATGAAAAAACTGCGGTTTTTGCCTCAAACTTTTTTCTCGATATTTCCCTTTACAAAAGGTTGTTTTTCTTAATTTCGCTATATATATGCTCGGTTTGAAGCCCTTTTTAGTAAAAACAACCCAGTTTAAGTGAAACTCAAAATCACGAAAAAAGTGCATTTTTAAATCGTGGGCTATAGTCAACAAAAAAAGATGAAAAAAGGCGGTTTTTGCCTCAAACTTTTTTCTTAATTTAGCTATATATATGCTTGGTTTGAAGCCTTTTTTAGTAAAAATAACACAGTTTAAGTGAAACTCAAAATCATGAAAAAAGTGCATTTTTATATCGTGGGCTATAGTCAACAAAAAAAGATGAAAAAAGGCGGTTTTTGCCTCAAACTTTTTTCTTAATTTCGCTATATATATGCTCGGTTTGAAGCCCTTATTAGTAAAAACAACCCAGTTTAAGTGAAACTCAAAATCATGAAAAAAGTGCATTTTTAAATCGTGGGCTATAGTCAACAAAAAAAGATGAAAAAAGGCGGTTTTTGCCTCAAACTTTTTTCTTAATTTCGCTATATATATGCTCGGTTTGAAGCCCTTTTCAGTAAAAACAACCCAGTTTAAGTGAAACGCAAAATCATGAAAAAAGTGCATTTTTAAATCGTGGGCTATAGTCCACAAAAAAGATGAAAAAAGGCGGTTTTTGCCTCAAACTTTTTTCTCGATATTTCCCTCTACAAAAGGTTGTTTTTCTTAATTTCGCTATATATATGCTCGGTTTGAAGCCCTTTTCAGTAAAAACAACCCAGTTTAAGTGAAACGCAAAATCATGAAAAAAGTGCATTTTTAAATCGTGGGCTATAGTCCACAAAAAAGATGAAAATAAAGGCGGTTTTTGCCTCAAACTTTTTTCTCGATATTTCCCTCTACAAAAGGTTGTTTTTCTTAATTTTGCTATATATATGCTCGGTTTGAAGCCCTTTTTAGTAAAAAGGACCCAGTTTAAGTGAAACGCAAAATCATGAAAAAAGTGCATTTTTAAATCGTGGGCTATAGTCCACAAAAAAGATGAAAAAAAGGCGGTTTTTGCCTCAAACTTTTTTCTCGATATTTCCCTCTACAAAAGGTTGTTTTTCTTAATTTCGCTATATATATGCTAAGTTTGAAGCCCTTTTTAGTAAAAATAACACAGTTTAAGTGAAACGCAAAATCATGAAAAAAGTGCATTTTTAAATCGTGGGCTATAGTCCACAAAAAAACTTTTTTCTCGATATTTCCCTTTACAAAAGGTTGTTTTTCTTAATTTCGCTATATACATATATGCTCGGTTTGAAGCCATTTTTAGTAAAAACAACCCAGTTTAAGTGAAACGCAAAATCATGAAAAAAGTGCATTTTTAAATCGTGGGCTATAGTCCACAAAAAAGATGAAAAAAAGGCGGTTTTTGCCTCAAACTTTTTTCTCGATATTTCCCTCTACAAAAGGTTGTTTTTCTTAATTTCGATATATATATGCTCGGTTTGAAGCCCTTCTTAGTAAAAATAACATAGTTTAAGTGAAACTCAAAATCGTGAAAAAAGTGCATTTTTAAATCGTGGGCTATAGTCCACAAAAAAGATGAAAAAAGGCGGTTTTTTCCTCAAACTTTTTTCTCGATATTTCCCTCTACAAAAGGTTGTTTTTCTTAATTTCGCTATATATATGCTCGGTTTGAAGCCCTTTTTAGTAAAAATAACATAGTTTAAGTGAAACTCAAAATCATGAAAAAAGTGCATTTTTAAATCGTGGGCTATAGTCCACAAAAAAGATGAAAAAGACGGTTTTTGCCTCAAACTTTTTTCTCGATATTTCCCTCTACAAAAGGTTGTTTTTCTTAATTTCGCTATATATATGCTCGGTTTGAAGCCATTTTTAGTAAAAACAACCCAGTTTAAGTGAAACGCAAAATCATGAAAAAAGTGCATTTTTAAATCGTGGGCTATAGTCCACAAAAAAACTTTTTTCTCTATATTTCTCTTTACAAAAGGTTGTTTTTCTTAATTTCGCTATATAAAGGGTCCGCCAAATAACTTTTTTTTTGAAAATGCTATAAAGAAAAACTGCTTAATATTTTCTCAAATTTCTTTTTTTATTTGAAACGGAAATTTCATTCAAATCGCTGCCTCGGCTGGCCATGCAATAGCCTACACGATCGGCCCAATTTTTAAGCACATTATCGATTGTGTGCAGCTTTTTTTCACCAATGGCTTCACGAATATTGTCCTTTAAAGCGTGAATTGTCTCTTGCTTGTCGGCGTAACACTTATCTTTGAGGGCACCCCACAAATAATAGTCCAAGGGTGTCAAATCGCAGCTCTGAGGTGGCCAAACGACATCAGCTCTGCGGCTGATAATGCGATCTTCAAAAACAGGGCACAAAACATCGAGTGTAGCTTCGGCTGTGTGGCACGTAGCGCCGCCTGTTGAAGCCAAATGTTGCCAATATCCTCCTCTTCAATTTTTGTGAACAAAAATTCGTTCAACATGGCCCGATAACAATCGCCAGTGACTGTAACGGCCACTCCTTGCTCATTTTCGAAGAAAAATGGCCCAATTATGTCTCTGGACCAAAATCAGCACCAAACAGTGACTCGTTTTGGGTGCATCGGCTTTTCAATGTATGCGTGGGGGTTTTCTATGCCCCAAATGCGGCAATTTTGCTTGTTTACATACCCGCCAAGATCAAAGTGAGCTTCATCTGAAAAGATGATTTTTTTGGCAAAATCGGCATCTTCTGTAAGTCGATCGCAGGCCCACTTAGCTTAGCGAAAACGCATTGGATGGTCAGTTGGCTTCAACTCCTGAACCAATTGGACTTTGTATGGCGTCAAACCAAGGTCTTTATGCAAAATTCGTCTCAATGATGTCTCCGAAATGTTCAATTGTTGAGAACGACGGTGAATTGATGTTGATGGCGCTTCACGCACACTTTCTGCCACAGCAGCAATATTCTCGGGTATACGCACTCTTCTTGGCTTTTCACGCTTTGGTTTATCGATGAGGATGCCAGTTTCTTTCACTTTTTTCACAAGATAACGAACGTACGGAGCTGACGGTGCTTCTCTTCTTCCAAAATCCGTACGCAATTTTCGCACACATTCTGCAACATTAGCATGCTTTTCAAAGTAATGTCGCAATATTTCCCAGCGTTGTTCAAGCATATTCGTTCAGCGGAAGGATAAAACTAATTATCTGTCAAATCAGAAATGAGTTAAGTGTTACCGTTCACGAAATAAGCACTAGTTGAAAAAAAACGTTAGATGGCGGACCCGTTATATTGCATTTATAGTGGTTAATGTTTTAAGCCTTAAAAGTGATGAATTAACGATGAAAGGGTCCGCTGAAGGTTTAAAACTATATACATCCAGGAACATGGACCCCCTTACATGTGTGGTCTTATATTGTCTTTTTTTTAATTTGTATTTATTTATCTCATGGCAATTTTCTTCACAGTACATATTTCTTTCAATACAATCTGAAATTAGTTTTGTAACAAGCATCACGATTTCTACTTATTTATTTACTTTTCATACTTGGATTCACTTTCCTTATTTTATTTTTTCAATAATTTATTATATTTTTACATTCACTGCTCTCTTCACAGCAACAAACACATATTTTCATTTGTGATTTATTTAAAAACATAGTTTTTGAAATAAAGTTAAGTTAAGTTGTAACGTGTAGTTCTTGTTTACGCAGAATTAAACGGTAGGTCCACCAACACCTATCATTACAATAAGGGTATAAAAGAGCAACACGTAGAAGCGATGTCATAAACGTTTTGAATGCAAACAATAAACTTGGAGCTTTAAAACAACGTATTTTCATTAAGACTGTTCTAGGGTATTGAGTAGACGGGTTGAACAATTATTTGGTTACCTGACGCTGCTTTTTTTTGATTACCTGCCTTTGTTTTCTTATTTTGATATTTTTCGGCTCAGTTTTCCTTACTAAGTCTTTTTTTCGCTGCAATTAATTTTTCGCTGCAAAATTTGTATATTCAATTCACTTGCGCAACGAACTCTGCACATTATAGCGTCGAGTTGCCCATTTCTTAAAACTGGTTTTGGTTAATAAATACCGACCTGTTTAAATATTATACCCCAAATTTGATCGCCGTAGGGATAAATTGTGGATAAAGCATTGGGTCTAAATTTGGGTCAAAAACATTTTTCCTTTCAGTTTTCTTTGATTTGGGTTATTTGGATCAGATCAGCAGTGAACTAATAAGTCTCTTTCAACTGGTGATTTATCATCAGCGTTTTGTAAAAAATTTTTTTTTTCGTTAACTCTTGGTATATTATAGCGTCTTAAATCAGAATTTCTGCCTTGTAAAATTGCCATAGTGATATTTCGTGCTTCTATTCCACGCATTTTTGCATGTCTTATGCTTTCCTATTCAACTTTATGCAGCATTTAAAGCACCTGCAAATGGACTATTGTTTGTCATGAAAAAGCTTCAGTGAAGCATCCCCACTATTTGTTTTATATAAACTCAACGGCAGCTGCAGCAAGATCGAGAATACAGATAAAGACTTCCAGTACGATGATACATTTTTCCCTAAATTCTGGAACAGAAGGGTCCATATACAGGTGCTGGCGAAATATTTGCACCTAACGAAGCGAAAGTCACTGAGCTGTTGCGAGAGCATATATTTTTTATAAAATTCCAAAAACGGGTGATTATTTTTCATAAATTGTTCGATCAAAGGCAAAACTCTTACAATTGCGATTTGTACTTTTCTCTTTTGAAAACATTGTGTTTATTTTGTGTCACTTGGTATTTCATCTCTTAAGTTTTTAGCTTGGCAAAATTCACATATTTCATTGAATAGACCACAGCTATGTTCACTTATATTTTCTTCATTAAAATTTTCACCAACACTAGAAATCACATCCAAAAAAATTGACAACACAGTCTTCTTTGTGCATGCCGTACAATTTTATTTATAAACCGCCACCAGTTAGAAACACAGGTTAGTAATTCTGACAAAATGTTGTCAACTTGCCACTGATATGGAAACATTGGAAAATTTAATCACTGTACTTCTTCTCATTAAAAGCTACGATTGCGAATAAACGTTTGTGTTTTGTCAAACGATGAACACATTTTGATTTATTTTATTTGCATAAAGGCAGACGTTTACAGACATGGGACAAAAATCCTGTCGAAAAACATATTTTTTATCACCCCGATCCTTAATTTGACTTTTTGTTCCGAAAAAAGTATTACTATCTATGGCCGAACCATCCTTCAGATTTTTTTTAGAAACTATCATCATCCATCGCTTACGTAAAAAATCCCACGATCGAATTTCATTATTCGATGGCAAAAATCACGGGTAAATTATCCCTGTGTCCCTGTGATCCTGAAGCTCGCTTCGTGCCAACCTATCATAAATCTCATCGCAATCATTCGCCGAATGTCTTAAGTGTTTTTTTGTCGCTCCTCTTTTTCGGGTTTGCTAACGATTATGCGTTCCCGCCATAATGAGTATTTTGTTTGTACGATAAATTCCATAACATACAAATGTTAGTAGATATATGTTCTAGCTAAACAAAATAAATAAAAAGTAGTATTGGGTTTAAAAAAGAAACAAAAAACCAACCGTTTTAGCCAGATTCGAACCAAGAACCTGCAAACTGCAAAAAAGTAATCCACCCACCAATTGACCACGCTAAGGATGCACCAGTATCTGGTAATCGCTAGGACTCAGACCCCATATTTTTCCAAAGATACATAGAAACTATAAAGTCCTTTTACTAACCTCTCGTCTACATAGTATAATTGATTCATAGTAAGGTTATGGTTTTTAGGTTTGTTAAAGTTTGGTGCCATTCAGTATTTTTAAATAAGCACCCACTTTGCAGATTCCAAGGTGCGCGGTATCAATTAGAGATTGATAGTCGCGATTCCGAGCTAAGGTAGGATGCAGCCGAGAATCGGGTTGAGTTTGCTAATGGTTGGAAGAAAGTGTCTTGTGATCGGAATAGATACATCGTCCGCATGAGTGACTCTCTTTATGCTCTTTTTTGGAAAGATTTAAAAGATTCTGGTCGTATTTGGAACCACAAACAAAGCTGTGAGAATGTTTTTTTTTTGCCTTTTGAACTTCTTATTTTTCTCTAATGAACTTTCGATTGCTTGAACGACAGTTTTCTTACTGAAAAGTGTTTTTGTGATTCGTTTTATTGTTTATTTTCTGTACGTTTTATTATCGCTCTAGCGATTAAAGACGATTTGGATAGAAGCTAGTGGGCTTGCAATAGTTTGCCTGGGTGTAGCATTCCGTGATGATTTTTACATGACGTGGACAGTGATTGGATTTTGTAGCATTGAAGATGTTACGCCATCCTTTTAAATTTCTAGGTGTCTTATCATCCCAAACTTTTTTTCGCTTACTTTTACATATATTAGTGCTGATAGTTGATATATTGGAAACGATGCCTTAACTGCATGGGATGATGGTCTACGATAGCAATTCATGAGTTTCCTGAATAGTTGTATCAGCTGACTGATTAAAACTAGTAATGCAAAATCAACAATCAATCTTTCGAAGTCTGTAAGATTCGAAGCATGACATTTTTCTATCTCAAACCAATTTTACAATTTATGAGCTTTTAGAAAATGAGCCGGAATATCTTGATGAGCGGCCAACCACACAGAGCATATCTGTCGAGCAGATATGGAAAAATTTTTGTGGCGACTTTTGCAACGAAAGAGGCAAATTCAGGAAATGCAACAACAATGCTAAAAGCTTGCATCAAGCCGCAAATTATATGCTACGGCTTAAATGTAGCACAATTAAGTAGATACGCGAAAGCATTCAACATCAGATTCGGATTTTCGAGAGGCGATGTCTTAGGGCTTGTTTCTATTTATAGAGAACCCCAGAGTCTCGGGACAAAAAATTCTATTCTTATGAGGTCCTGTGCGACGGGGCCAACCTAATCCGAGTGGGTAATTTTCTTATTAAACTTATTCGGAGACACGTTGCAAGAGCAATGAACTCAGGAATACCCTGATCTCTGAGGCTTATTTTGACTCGTTGTCAGGGCACGCAGATAACCCTCCTGGATGGCACAGTCATTTCGCCTCATCCAATAATCAAGTACTTGGTTATATAAGGGGTGATTTTTTAAAAGCTATAGGAAAGTTTTTCAAAAAAAAAAAACATAAAACTTAGAAAAATGCATGAAAACTTTATTTGAACCGATAGTACGGTCCATATAATTTAATGTTTGAAGATTATTTCATGCAAATGTTGACCGTGGCTGCGCCTCAAATGGTCCATCTGCTTAGTCCAATTTTGGCATACTCTTTCCAACATTTCGGCCGGTATCTCACGTATAAATGCTTCAATGTTGTCTTCCAATGCGTCAATTGAAGCGGGCTTATCTGTATAGACATGAGCTTTAACAAAGTCCCACAAAAAAAAATAAAGGCGTTAAATCGCACGATCCATGCGGCCAATTGACCGGTCCCGAACGTGAAATAAAATGTTCACCGAACTCGCCTCTCAATAAGTCCATTGTTGCGCGTGCTGTGTGTGATGGCCAGTGTCGAAGCATTTTTGAGTAACAAGATAAAGATTTAAAAAAAAAAAGAACTCGCGCACTCAAGAAGAGATGGGATCAATGTGTTGACTTTTCAGGATGATATGAAAAAAGATGAATAGAATTTGGGCTGGTACCGCATATGAATTTTTATATTTCGAATTAGTTTTCAAATTGGGTACATCTCTTTGACAATTATTCTCAATTTACATTGGTAAATTACCTTGTCAAAGTGGTATTTACACCCGAACAACATTAAGAAATAGCGGACTTAAACTTAAAGAGGACTGCGTCCACTGGAATAATTTTCAGATTTCGGAAGAGCGGAAGAGGAAGACTATGGTGTTCGCGTTTTTCTTTCCCACTTTATATTCGAATCAAGATCCGGAGCACTGGCTTCATCATAAGCAAAACCCACATCATCCGCAAACACTGTTTGTACACCCATGAAGTCGAGACACTATTTCACTTCCGATACCATCAATTTATGCGATCTTCGACCTATTTTTAAGGTAAGACCTAAACCAGTCCAGAATAAGTACTCTAAGTCTAGCTTTTGTTTTTGTGATTTAATAAATTTTAAGAGCGTGAGGACTGTCTACCAAAATGGTAATGTTGGTGCACTGTCATTTGCATAAGATTTTAAAGTGAACCGATATATAGTACGTAGTGGACTTTTTAAATGATGAGATCATTTGCTCACAGAAACTGCCGCACATGCAGGAAGTTTGCGCCTAAACCCGCTAAAGCGTAGGAGAAGTTTGCATAAAGATCTCGGAATATTCGCTCACAACGTCCAATAGACTCAAAAATTGAAGTAAAATGACCTCCGTTTGTATTTACGAGAGCAGCTCAAAATTTATCCGGAAAATCGATTGAAGGTTCAAGCTTGTTTTAAAAGGACGGAAACCATTGAAAAACTATTGAAACATTGGGTTGACACGATGGCCTTCTTCCAAACCATCTGAGGCAGTGATTTAAATTAAACAGAGTTTTGTAATTAATTGGAGTCTTTACCCTTTCGTTCGTTATTGATTTTTTTATAGTCCTTTTTCTTTATGAATCCAACAGATGGCTTAACATCCTAAATCAAATTCTAAAGACTTTGAATCGTGGAGAGATGTCAAAATTCGTTATTCTGAAAATCGGTTTCGTGTAAAGAATTTTGAAATGCAAATTAAATAAATCATACGTCACAGAAAAAATCTGTCTTCGCCTACATCCGTTCAGGACACAAACTCACATCAAAAACGATCCAGCAAAGACTTTTCCAATTCAATTGTGTCTGAGTTTAAATTGCCATAAAAATAACCAACCCTCCCTCTTTTAAGATCCGCAGATCGCACATGAAAGAACCAAATTGCTGTCACTTATCATATCTCACGTAGGCGGCTTACATTGCGTATGAGTAACATTATCGCCCCGGTGGAGTATTAACTGGTATCCACTTCCATCCAAAAAGTATCCGCAAATATAACTTCTCATGTGTAATCTTTATTTAACAAACAAAAAAAAAATTTGCTTTAAGGTGAAATTCCGACAGTAACTCGTACGAAATCCACCAGATTTAAGAAGGACTCCTTTCGCAAACGCACCCAAGGAGGCTGTTCCATTTAGTCCCCCAAACAAATCACGCACCGTACAGCAAAGCAATCGCTGGAACTGTCTTCAGCCTGTGAAGGCAATTCATGTATTTATATCTTTTCCTCCTTCAAATGGTCGTGTACTCGAGGGAAGCACAGCTTCCATTGAATCTGGCGTAACAAGCATAAATTGATTTTGCCTCAATATCGTGTTAACATGCGAAAGGCATTTGCCGACGTTCATGGTCACTGAGTTGCTCCTGCATCGAGGTCGTGCCTTGACTATTGGTTCATCGCAAATTGATGGATTTAGTCATTATGTTTCCGGTGCTGTTGTTCAAAACCACTCAAGCATTACTACCGTCGGGATTGAATGCCATGAATCTCTGCTGGAGTAGACATGAGCCAAGCCATCTATAAAATTGTTTCAGTGCCGATGATTCTCTTTAAGCTCACTGGTCAGCGAAAAATTATCAGTGACGCGAAGAATTCAAGGAAACTTGGTGAAAGTTGAGCAGAGAATCAATGCCTAATGACAACAAAATTAGAGTCATGCTGGCGGCTAGATGGGGGATGTGATTGAAGTCTTTAGAACACCTTATTTTTGCGAAGCCTCTTTAACATAAAAAAATAAAAAAATATTAATTCCAATTAATGAAACTTTGTATGGAGCTAGGAATTTTACACTCGACAAGCTCGTTCTACAGTTTTAGAAAATTGGTCAATACAATTTTAATCAGGGTGGTTATAGTAATTGAACAAATATAGGACTGCGTTCTTGAGCTAAACATCTAGTTGCTGACACATAAAAATTGTTTCTTATCTACGAGAGCAAGTAAAAATCTCATTTCCACTCGAAGAGCGTGAGGTCTAATTTGTCTTAACGAAGGCTGAATAGTCACATCTTCATAATCATTAGTACAGCTCTTGTAGATATCACTACTTCAGAGAGCATTTACTTGTTAATTAATCAAGGACCAATTATTTTCCTTGTTTCAATTTAGTTCAGCCTATGGCGAACTTTAAACAAATTTGAAATGGGAGACTTGAGAGTTGTCTGCATTAAAAACGCCCTCTTTTTCTACTTTTTTATTCTTTGTTTCTTTTTCGCTTGGATATTCCTATCTCTTAATATTCGTATATTTTTACTTCATCATCACTCATTATAGTATGGTATTTCGACATTTTCCTCCAGTACCTGTCAGAATGGTTATCGTCAAATATACAGAACATATTGCATAGATTTTGTTCTGAAAAGCAATGCATGTGTCCGCTTATCTGATCAACTCAGGCCCCCTGTTTTTCAATACCTCCTAACTGCATTACATAGAGAAGAATTAGTCATACAAATTTTTGGTGGAATTCAAAATGAGTCAAAAGTTTATAATTTCAGTCGAGAGGTTTTTCCCAGCCCTTCCTTTCGAGCTGAGGAAATGTTCCGTATTTTTCTTCTGGTAAATAGTTGGAGCTCTGGATGCGAGAAAATGACAATCAGTCCGGCTTTTTTTTTACAGACTTTTTTTTTGTTTTGTTTTTAAACGTTCACGCGTGAACAAGGGGTTATGACTACACTTATAATGTTGGTACATAACGCGAGTGGAAGGGATCCAGGATTAAATTGATAGATTGTTTATCTCTATGTTTTTTTCTAGAAGTTGTAAGCAAACATAGTCCTTGATCCTTCCTAGCTAATACATCCTTTTTTATGTAAGAGAAATGCAATTTTATCCATGTGTTTCAACTTTTTCATTTTGCATTCTCTTCATGCTTTTTCTTCGACATCAATTGCCTCAAATATTTTGCATGGGTTCCCCCATGAGTTTAATCTTGAGTCGATTAAAAAGCGTTAAGCTTCAGAATGTATTTACAATGGCTAAAATATTATTAGGAAAATATACATTGCCGTTCAAATTCGTACACAAGTTTTTTTTCAATTTTACTTCCAAAAGTTTCATCAATTAGCTAGTTGACTTAATTTAGTTAGTTATGAACTATAAAGACTTTCTTATAGACTAAGACAGTAATAAATCGAGTTCATTTCATATTTTGATGTACCCCTTTTTCTTTTTCTTGACCCAAGTTTCAACGGCAGCCTAAGGCAATTTTGAAGTCACCAGTTTTTTGTTCAAAATATGCTGTAGCTTGACGTTTTTTTTAGCGTTAAACTGATATACATAGAGATATTCCGAAAATCGAACCGACTACAAGAACTTATAAATAGAA
This sequence comes from Orthonevra nobilis, assembly GCA_963555765.1. Classification (NCBI taxonomy): domain Eukaryota; kingdom Metazoa; phylum Arthropoda; class Insecta; order Diptera; family Syrphidae; genus Orthonevra; species Orthonevra nobilis. Next base: position 16,990 of record CAUVXE010000009.1, read on the forward strand.
AGTTAATAAAACAAATGCGTTTACTTCAATATTTGGTCGAAGGTAGGATTGACTTAGCTTTTACTTCAGTATCATTGCATAACCTTTCCAACTCCTCGTTAAATTTTCTCCTAAACACTAACGGACCTCACTAAATAATCAACCGAAATTTTTTTTCTTTCGACAAAGCGAAATTGGTTTCATATGTTGTTTTGGCAAAAGCTCAGGATTACTTTTTCCTAGTATAAAATAAATCGATTTATCGTTAAAAAACGTTGGGAAATATTGAATATTCATATCCGTTTCCATTTCTTGAAGCACGAAAGGCATGCCTACAACCAATTCAGCCAGAAAAGTCTTTTGAGTGAAATGGAATTCCATAATTAATCGGAGTAATTCTTTTCAATAAAGCAACAATAGAGTATTTTTTATTGAGTATATTGTTTAAACAAGTTCAAAGCTTCATACTTCCAAATCGAATAATACGCATTTTAGACCAATACGATGACTTAAAAGAAATAATTTTTCGGCTCCGACACTGAAGCGAATTTTGAGCTGATCCAGATCCAGAAAAATAGTTACGTTCTGAGATTTAAAATAAAGGCTTGTGTGATTTTATTATTGCTTAACTCTTCTAACAATTAAAGAGTGGAACTTAATATTCAGAGAGGATAAATATCATGACGTTGCGTTTCCAAATTAAAAAAAAAAACGATTAACTGGTCATTGCATTTATAAAGGGTTTTCCAATAAGGACTTGACTTTGAATTTGATTTGTGAACGCAACCTAATTCAGTAAACTCAAAATTTTTATCATGGTAAAGTACACGTACGTTCAACGTCTGCAAATTATAAAAATTTTCTACCGAAATTCGGACTCGGTGATCGCAACCTTATGAGCGTTAACTCTAATTTTCGGTCGCAATTCTCGTCCTAGTATATAGCGAATACCGAGTTTAGTGCAAAAATTTGAGTCTATATATTCGTTGCGTGATGTTGCCCCGTCAGTGAGACAATGGGTTGTTGGAAGTGTCGAAAATATCTTCGCCGTTCAGACGTCCGTAGCAATCGATCCAAATCAGTCAATTCCACGGCCATCTCAAGAATTGGGCATCGCTCAGATCACATTATGCCGTATTTTGCGTTAGGATTTTGGTTTACAATTGGGCTCTGGAAAAGATGCGCCAAGATGATGAATTTCATCGTAAAATCATCTTCAGTGACGCAGCTCATTTTGGGCTGAATGGGTTGGTTAATAAATTTGCATAAATTTGCAATGAGGGCTCGATATGTTCTTGGTTTGCCAGTAGGCTGATGATGTTGGTGTGGGTCCTCATTGCCTCAAGTATCTTCGTGAATACCTGCGGCATGCTATTACCGACGTGCTTCTTGGTGCAGTGTAATCTAGTGCAGTTTCTTATTACCTTTCTTTTAAAGACTTCCACCCTCAGCCTAAAGAATTCGAGTTGATTGGCAGCATTTGGTGGTAGTTTCCATCGAGCATAAGGAAGGTGGTGAAAGTGGTGAATGAGGAGACATCAGTGCACGTTTCAAGTTGCAGTGACGAGAAAAAACAGATCGGAATTTATAACAGCATAATAATAATAATAAATGAAATTAATTTCCTAGGTCAACGAAACCAACAGCAATATTAATTTAACGATTTAATTTGTATCATTTTTATTCCATGTTTGTTTTTTTATTTAATTCTTTAGAAAATATATCATTTTCATTATAATGACCACGTTTTATGACAGCTATTACCAATTAATTTTGTTTTGACTAAAAGCCGCTGTATTAAGTGCAAAGAAAACAGTGCAATTCAGTTAAATTTCAGTTAATTGGAAATGAGTTAATAAATCAATTTCCAAAAAGCAATTTCGTGTTAATTGAACCACAACCTTATGTGCAAATTTGCAGCGAAAATAATCAATGTTTGCATGCATAATTTATTTACATAAAGTTTCCACGATACACTCGTAAAGCCAATCGCTTAGTTAGCTCAATAAATATTAAAACGTTTAAGAATCAATTGTTTTAGAGTAATTTTGTGAAACTTTTTTGTAGAGAAATCTGTGTTTGAGGTGTATTAGGGTTTAATAAGTGTTTGATCTGGATTTTTTAGTTGACCACTTACTAAGCAGTGCGCTAAAAATTTGCAAATACGGACACGGTCCTCAACTTTGAAGTAAGAAACGGTCAAGAACTTAGAGATTCGATTCAGAAATATAAAGTTGTGGAGAAAGTTTGATGAGCGTGTATCTCAAGAAATGGGCCAGACGATTTTACGCCTCCCGATTTTCTTCGAGGCTACTTAAGTAATTGGTTTATGTCAACAAGCCGACGACGTTGGAAGAGCTCAGAGCCAACATTGAACGCAAAATAGTGGCCGTTTCTTACTTCAAGCCGATATTTATGTTTTGAAAATATCTCAAATGGTTTGCGTTTTATTTAAAAAAAAATTGTCAAGTCCTTATTGGAAAACTCTGTATAAAAAAAATATTTTCCGTGATATAAGCTAAATAAATCTAAATAAAAAAGAAACAAATGTCGAAAATTCATCAGCTTTAAACTTGATAAGGTTTAAGGTATTTACCATAATATATGTTATATTTATTAAATAAAATTGTTGCGACACCTCTTTATAAAACCAAGGGCTAGACTCACCGTTCTACAGGATCTTTTGGATAAACCCAAGGATCTCATGTTCAGCACTTACTGAACTAATAAAAATAAACTGAAAACTCTCTCAAGATTATCGTTATGCCAGTCTGAAAAGAAGAAGATGAAAATAGCAAGTACGTTTTTCCAATGAGACGCAAAAGACGTGCACATTTTTCACCCAGGTTTTCAATACTGTGAGAATATAATTTTACAAAGAAAGAAATTACAATTCAAGAGTCTTAGGCGGCAATTTCAAAAATAAGAACAGATTTTAGCAAAGAATTATTTCAAAGTGAAAGATTAAGGAATTCATAATATGTAGATACAAAATAATAAATGGATGATGTATGATTTTACTGAAGTTCCCCAACATTCAGCCCCCTCTGAAAGGTCCCTTTCAAGCAGGAAGAATAGCGATCTTTCGAATCGAACGCCTTATAAAGCCTTTCGTTGTCGGGATGTCAGCAACTCTCATCTTGCCGTCTCTACCAGGAATAGTTTTGACGACTCTTCCAAGCAGCCATTTCTGTGGAGGAACGTTATCCTCGTGGATGATGACCAATGTGTCGACCTCCAAATTTTTTTGATATTATGACTACTTCGACTGTTGTTGTAATTCGCCTACGTATTCATCTGACCAACGCTTCCAAAAGTGCGTTTTCACAGCGTTTACGCGAGGCCAGCGTTGCAAATAGCTGATTTCCGATACGTCATCTGGTGCTTCGGGAATGGCTTTCAACGCTGCTCCGATTAGTAGGTGACCAGGGGTCAAAGCTTCCAAGTCGTTGGGATTTGTAGATAGTGGTGATACAGAGTGGGAGCTCATTACTACCTCGATTTCTCTTCAAATGATAGCTTAGCGTTGTGAAGAATTCGTTACATTTATTGTGGCTTTCGACTCGAATGTAAGCCTATGAAGTGTGGATTCAGATTGTCACCGGCAGGCCACATGTAAATACCAATCTAGATCAGGCACGAGTGCAATGAGAGCTTACAAATAAGTCACGAACTTAGGTCGTTTCGTTCCCTGTTTTTTTCCGTGTCTTGAATGGAAAAATCCTTCTTAAGTGAAATCTCCGTTGAAAGTTCTTTTTAAATGCCTCTCATACTCACTTGCAGGACACTAAAAGCTCACTTTGTGGTCGGATACTAATCTCGTAAAGAATTGATTTAATTCAGTGTGAGTCCTGCTGACGGTGTGTAAATCCTCAAATCTAGGACTTCACATGGGACTCATACGGAATTGTTAATGTCCTTCAGCTGAAAGATGCCAAAGGTCTTTGCTGTGGAGATAAACGATGAACGAAAAACAGCTTTCCTCAGTTGTCTTTTGTTTTGTTTTTGCTCTTGCTTTCTTCAAAAGGACATTTTTCATTTGTGTTTCCTTTGCTTCTAAGGAACAATGAAAAAAAATTAAAAGAAAATGAGTTTTATTGACGGGAAGTCACTCGTTTTCCTTTATTGCGAATTATGTTTATGGTCTCAAGGACAAAAACAATAACGTGCCTTTTCAATTGTTGAGCATTTCTTCTTTTGTTTAATTTGCTTTTTAAGCGATGTCAGAACTAAAGCGTTTGTCGATGCGAAAGGTTTTCACAGAATTTAACTTGAAATTCTTTACTTGCAGGGTGTAATTCAAAGGAGCAGAGTAAATTGAGGTTTGTTACGAAACTTACATGTACTAGGACTTTAAGAAAGTAGAACTTAAAGAACAATGCATTTTATTGTGTCAAATCTAAGTGTTGATAGTTTTCGTCATTAAAATGCTTTTAAATCATTAAACTCATTTAAGATTAGATATGTTTTGAGAGATTTTTATCATCTTCTAACCATACCTCTTACAAAAGGTACACCCTTTGAGATAGGGATTGGAATACATTCCTGGTAAGGTATAGCCATAGTCAAAAGCTACTAATATACACATACCGGATGCGTATATGTTTGAAAAGTTTCAGTACATGCTTTGGTTTTATCCGAGTGGATATATGGTATACAAATGGATTACGTTTATTTTTAGAGGAGTATTAAAAACACATGCGAAAAGACATGCTTTCCTTAGATGCCTCGTCCTGAAGCATTCTAGGGACTGCAATTTATTTCTCCAGTCAGTCTCCACAATGAAGATCTTCCCCAAAAGAAGTTCACTGAAGGAAGAAACGAAAAAATGTAAGAAAGATATAAGCTATTTCTGAATATATGACCCTTAAGTTAAAAGGTATTAAAATACTTGACGCAGTAAATTCTATCAAGGTAGAAAATCAACAAACGGAACGAGGCTAGACCAAGGTTGGAAAAACTCTTTTCTTGCTCTATCTCGACAATATCGAAAAACCAATGCGCAAAGGAATTGATGCAATGTGAGAATTTTGTCTGTCGTCAAATAAGAAGATAAGGAAACAAACATCTTCTATTTTATTTGCCGGCACCAACAAATTTAATTTGTGTTTTGAAAACATCATTTCTTCATCAGACAAACAAACAAAAAAAAAATAAAAAAAAAAAATAAAAAATAAGATACATATTTTTTTAATCTGCCCCGAATATATTTGTTTTTGCAATTTTGAACTAATTTAATTCAGTCAATTGGCTTATTAATGAAACTTTTGGAATTAAAATTGAACAAAAAAAAAATATATGAATTTGTCCGGAAACTTATGAACGGTAGTGTATATATTTATATATATTTTTTGATCTAATTAACCAATTGTAAACTGCAAATTTAATTGATTTTGAACTGTTTTTATTGGAAAACTAAATTGATTTAAATTCAAGAAGTGAAATCGTCCCTTTTGTTGACAGTTTTTTCGTCAAAAAATTTAAACCACCCTGTCAAATTTAACAAAACACAGGTGATCCTAAGAATGAAATAAATTTGGTTTCACTAGCTTCATTGAAAATCGGCACAAACGTATGTACGTTCGTACGTACACACAATTTTGAATTCCGAAAATCGGACCGATTACAAGAACTTCCTGATGGGAAGTTGAAAATATGTTTATTTTTCTATTCAAATAGATTTCAGTATTCCGCTATTTTATATTTATTTTGTCGCAAAATTCTCATTAACTATAACCCATGATTCCGAGATGTATTTTCAGTTTTTTCAATTTTCATATTTTTAAAAATACTATTTAGTTTTTTGTGAGTCCAAAGTCTCCTAAAGGAAAAGAGTGGCAATTGATATGAAAAAATAATATAATTTCCAAATCCACACAAACTTCCGTCAACAGCTGTCAAATACGAGCGCATTGTAAATGACAGATTAAAAATGCAATCAAATTTTATAAGAAAAGTCCCTCGTTGGATGTCTTTCGCTTCGCAGTTGAAACATAAAACTCGAAATGAAAACTTTTGATTGATGGCTACCGACACAAATTAGTGAAGTTAAACCCATCTTGTGTCAAATGTCAGACTTCCATTGCAGGCGGGGTCGAACTTTTGAAATATGATGACAACATTTGTCAATATTGATTCGTTCTGCGAGAAAACATTCAAGAAAACAGCAATCAATCAAAAACGACTAAAAATAAAATAACTGCCCGTTGGTTGGCACTTTTAAGGTTAGGTGCAGGCTGTGTGTAGTTTTATGCTAAGGGAAAGTAAAGTGAATAAAAAGATTAATGTAAAAACTTCTGAGGATTGATTAATATCATCTTAAAGATGAGACCAAATATCCTTTCGATTTTCTGTTATAATATTTAATACATACGGATACATTAAAGAATATGCTACTCGTATGAGCAGATGATTTCCCTTTCACATTGTCGGCCTTAGCGTAGAGTGGAATCTCAATACAGTACAAGGTCCATCAGAAAAAAATTCCAACCAAAATTGTTGAGTGGAATTGAAATCAGCATGCAGCTTTTGAAATGGTTCACCAAACTTTAATGTGGCGATTGAGATGGATCCATGAGTTCGACTTCATGGTTTCGTTATTGAAAGGTAATCTTCATTCTTTTTTTTAACGGCTTGTCCACGTTAGGTTAGGATTAGGATTGATTTTAGTGGATGTGTAGTACGGTGAAGTTGCCTGATTGATATACCGGATAACCTGACTTTTGGATTATTTGAACAGAACACTCGTTAGTTTTCAATTCGATTGTCGGCAATGAAGTTCACAAAGCTACATTCTTTTGTTTTTTTGTTTTTAGTCATTTCATGAAAAGAAATTATACAAACTTATAATCATGCATTCGTATGACTAAAATGGGGCTATGAACACATTTAATGCATGATAGTTATCTAATTTTTAGAGTTCCGTACCCCAAGAGTGCTAACTGAGCCCTTTTGCTATCCGTCTGTCACAGAGCTGTATCTTCCGAATAGTTACAGACAAACTCTTGTGTACTTAGTGTACTACTATGGACGTTATAACAACATTGAATAAAAGTAATATTAAGTTTAAAATAATGGGATTCCAGAACAAAAATACATGCGTTTAAAAATCAGAATTCAAAGCTATTAGAAATTTAAAATTTAAATAAATTTTATTAAAAACCTTCCAATTAATTATGAAACATTCAAATGACTTGTGAATTATCTCATCTCATCACATGACTGCCTCTGTTGGTTTTGCAGCCAACTTGATGAACACCAACGACTGTTCAAGGAATAATTATAGTAAGTGGCCAACATTCCGATTGTTGGAAGTCGCGGCGTGTTTGGAACGCAACCCTCAGTTCTCAATATCTGCTTATAAAAAAACAAATGTTAAAATTGTAAGAGCTTTACCGACTGACTCTGATATCCCTCACATTACTGATTTGCCATTCTTAAAACAATATCAAATGATCCGGCATTCAGGACGCATTAGCCTCTCTATTACTTGGTGTAGTTACGCCCAAAAAGAGGACGAAGAAAAAAACGAGATCCATCTTAAAAGATGATTTTTTTAGCTCATTAAAAGCTAGCTGCGATAACGAAGCAAATAGTCACTTTGCTTCAAATTCTGATTCAATTAGATCCGAATAAAATAACACATGATAATTATATTAAATTCTCTTCTTGTCGATAAGGCTGGCACGTCCGGACATATGCAATATTCTTCGCATAGGATGGAGACGAGAATATGTTTGGTTTTGGTTTCTTCACAAAGTTTCGTACACTGATTGCAGCTGAAGTATTTTTTCGACTGATATTACTTTTCGAAATTCACACTTAGCATCACCGTAGAGTACCTTATATTTAAGCGCAAATCCAACCAGTTAATACATTCTTTTAGCGCATAAAAGCTGTCGGTGTCAAAAAACTTTATGAATTCCAATAAATCCCTCTCCCGAAAAAATGCAATCAACATTCGATATATCATAATTAATCAAAAAAAATCAAAGCATTTTACAAAGCAATGGCTGAACTCGTGATCCTGTTGAAACTTATCGGCTTTTCAAGTACAACGTTCGAAAACACACTGTTCTGTTTAGACCATGAAGATATAAAGTCGGTTTTCATTTAACGAAAAACAAAAATAATCTATCCATCGAAGAACGGGTGGGACAAAAAATTTTAATCAATAGATAAAAATTATAATCAATTATATCGTAATACATATTAGCTCCATAAACGACAACTTGGTTTTGTTGAGATTTGACAAAGATTCGTTCTAGGCATCTGACGCTACATCATTTTGTCCAAGCAAATTGTGTCAAAACTCCAAACTTGACAGTTCTTCTATATGAATTCGGACGAGAAATAAGTAAGCAGAACAAATTTGGGAGACATGTGCTCCAGAGACCATCTTGAGTCTGCTCGACAGATTTCAAAATCGGTCGAGACAAAAATATTAGAATGTTAATCGACTCGCTTCAACACTGATGTAATGTATTCTTTTTTTTGTCGTAGTCTAGTACATGGATTTATTTTAAATCGCGCCATACGAATATGAAACTCTCATCCTCACTCGATATTTTCAACTCATATTAATGTAAAGTTGTTCAAAAACAATGTGGAACAGTGCCTATCCCTATTTCATTCCTGATCCTTTTCAACCGGCGTTTCGGCTTTATTAGGGTATAAGGAAGAAATAGAAAAAGGGGGCACTTTAAAATAAGAAATGACCTCAAATTTGTTTGAATTATGGGAGATCTTTCAAGGAGATTTTTTTTTCCTTTTTTTTTTTGCAACAAAAAGATTATTCTGAGAATTCAAATAATTTTAATCTGCCGGTTCTGCAGGCTGAACGACTTATCGATTTAAAAAAGCCTCAATTTATATCAAAACAAAAAGTGTTTTTTTTTTAATTTGGCACTTAAAGGTTAATAAATGTCCTGCAAGGACTCACTCAAATACATATAAAAAATGTCATTGAAATCGGTCCAGCTGTAAAGAAGGAGTTCAGTGACTAACGCGCGAGTTATAAATTCATTTTTTTTTCTGAAATAAAAACTAAAATGTACTTTGTACTCTGAACAATTTTATTCTTCAGCACACTTTGATAGTCAAACAACGAGTGAACCTTCTTAAGTTACTTATTCTTATATACAAAATGCATTCATGGGGTCAACGCAATCAGTTTCCGATGGCCTTTATTCATTGTCAATTGATATAGGCACCGGAAAGCTGCGTTGATTTTTTTTATGGATTGCGAAGTTACACAAATATGTCATCGTCAAGTTTGCGGACTTGAACTCAAGCACAAAAGAATTTTGTATTATAAAGCTAAAGAAAACGGCAAACAATTTTATACGAATTTCTGTGATAAACTCTACTACCCGAAAACTACGACAGTGTATATATTAATACATCTATTAATATTTGTTAATATTCAACTGAGTTGAATGAATTTCGAGCGCTTTTCATAAGAAAACTTTTTGACATTTTTATTGTTATAAAATTTAAACCACCCTATCAAAATTAATACCTCTTCATTTGTTCATTTCGGAAATACGCGTCGAATGACAGCAATTTGGATTTGGTAGCTTAATTCTTTCTCAAGTTATGCGAGACGAAAAAATCCCCACACAGATGTCGTATTTAAAACAATAGAACAATAGAAAATTTTGAATTCTGAAATCGGGCCCGTTACAAGAACTTCCAGATGGGGTGTTCTTTGTACGGTTGTCCATTAAAGTGCACGGAGCTCTTTGCAAATAATTGTCAAACATTAATATAAACACTGAAAGATGACAGCAAAGTATAATAAATTATTTTCTTTATAGAATCCATTTTGCACGTAAATTGCATTTATTGGCTTCTGCGATGGAAACATAATTCAGTTAAGGGAAGGAATATCGTTGTGCTTTTGAAAGGATGAATGAAGGAAAAATACGATATTGTGAAAACAAAACGCTAAATGGACAGCATCCTAGACTCACTGTACACTGAAATTTTTTATTTCCATTTGATTGTGGTGTTTTAGCACTTATTCCGGGAATACGTGAGCCTTGCGGGCGTACGCTACGCCACCTCATCCGCAGAAGCTTTAAGACTAAAAAGAATTGGAAAATGTTCGACTCTTAGAGCCTGCAACTGGAAGACTATTATTTTTTTTTCCGATGTACCAAAAATTGTGTACAACATGAAATCCAGGATTCCTTGGTATGAAAATGTTTTAAACTTGTTTACATGAGTTGGTAGCTATTTGATGTTCCATCTAGTTTACGCCGCTGTCAGAATGTCAGATCTGTGCTCTCCACCTATGTTGGAAAGGGCTTTAAGGGGTTTCATTCTAGAGGGTAAAGAAGGGGTGAGAGAAGATAGTCAGTTTGTATCTCTATTGAACCGTGCAAAATCTTATTTGAAAAAGTAATTCTGTAAAGAGTTCTGAGGAGCCTTTATTTTTTATGTCTGCTCGTTCACATAGGAGGTGGGTGACGTTGGATTGCACAACTTGATTGTGTGATCGTTATTTTTACTATGTTAACTGGAAAAAGTACGTCGGTTAGAAAAATCTTGTTAGATTTCTGTTGCATTATACTTGTCCGCGACGTCAACCTATTTGCCTTCACACAATTCGCGTCTATGCGGAGTTTGTTTTCCTATTTATAAATTATCGTTGTAGTTACTGTTCAAGTGACAATACAATATGGTTCAGGACCTTTGAACGCAGTTTTCGAGCTCTACTGAACATTTCTGCAGAATTGTTTCCTGCAATCTCCTTGAGTCCAGAAACCCAGCACTGCTTCATTTTGTTGGGTCTGGCAAGGGATTGCGGTGCTAAGTTTTGACAGTTTTGAAGTCCAGTAGGTTGGATGAAAATATTTGAATTCGCGCCCTTAACTCGCCAGACGAATTTGTGTTTAGCGCGGATCTCAATTGTGTGGATTTCGGCTTGAAATAAAGTGGGACCTGTGCCCAATGGTACAGAGATCCTTATGTAGGGCCCAAAGACTCCATCCAGTTCCAACTCCATAATTCATTTCCTGGTCAGGTTTGCTTGGAGATATTACAGGATGGTTCATTTGCCAAAATCAAATGTTATGGTTTAATCATTTTTATGTTCGCAGTTTCAATGAATATCCCTACAGATAATCTAGCACCCAATACAGGTGGACTGTGGAATACTCCGCTATCTTCTTTTGGGTTATCTAGCAGTCATTGACAAGCTTAGATTTAGTGTTTGCAACAGCAAAATATTTCGTAGCAGCTTGGCCTTTGAAAAATTTGAATATGCATGTTTTTTTTTTTTGCAGAAATGCTTTAACAATGCAGGCCTTTCGGTCTGGTAAATCGCATTCATCCCGCCTTAAAACGGAAGGAAAGTTCTGGGTTAAGATTACTCGAAAAAATACTACTTAAAATTTCAGTCGTCATTTATTATCGTTTTCCGCATCCTCACGGTGCGGTTTTAAGGCTGAATAGTCCTTTACCATTGGGAAATAGAAATCATCTATTTTAGATTCAATCCAAAGATCCCTAAATAGTAGCAATATTAGCTTTGCGCTCCATAAGCATCTGCTGGGTTGTAGCACGTTCTTACATAACTGGGGGAGGGAGATTGACAACACTTTTTCCTGTTTGAATGTATACTCTGTCATAGAGGACCGCCCGAAAGTAGCTCCAAGCAGATATATATTATTACGAAAAAAATAAACACGAAATTATACTCCTTTACAAAATTAAGGCTGACATTGCTTATGCAATTTATTTATTTATGCTTCCCCTTTTGTTTTGAAACTATTGATTGGTTTTGACTTCAAACCGTCTTTGTCTTTCTAAAGCACTCAAATTGTCTATCGAGTGACTTTCCTCTATAATTTGTTTCAACAATTTTTATATCAGTAAAATTAAAAGACCAAAAAACGTTGTATGTAATACAGCCTCAAATTACTTATTATTTATTATTTATTATTTATTATTTATTATATTTAAATATTTTTTATTTATAAACACATGCCTTACATATTTGGAATATGTACTTTGTTTTTAGATGTCAGTGTATATTGACTTCACCCCCTTCTCTCAGACCAAAAGTCATAGAGTAAAACATAAATATTTTGTTATATTTTTTTTCTTTATTTTTACGAAGGTTTTTTGTTGTAGCTTTTCCTTTAATAAAAAAGTATATTCCTGTGATAATAATTGTATAAATATAGTCATAATTTATAGTAGTAAGGTAACCTGTACCGTGTCTCTAAAATGTGCAATATATTTAAGAACTAAAATTGTTATGTGAATATTTCGCTACAATAAAATGAAATGAAAAAAATTACTGCTAGTATTGTAGTCCGAATAGGAAAAAAGATTCCAACTCAACCTGATGAAAATTCGTACACAGTGTCACAGGCAGGGGGCATGTAATAAGCCATGCATGTTTACACTTAAGGGATAAATCCTTCAAAGCCGCAATCTACGTTGAAGGCTCTGTAAAAGTGGCTCTCGCTGGTAGGAAATTTAAAGGTCGCCGTTTATTATTGCATTAGCTTTTTTTGCAGGACACGTATCTCGTAAAGAATTGATTTAATTTAGTTTGAGTCCTGCTGACAAACGGTGTGTTACATCTCAAATCTAGGACCAACATGGGACTCGTATGGAATTGTTAATGTTCTTCAGCTGAAATATGCCAAAGGTCGTTGTTGTTGAAAGAAACGATAAACGGGCTTATGTTTCCTTATTCGTTTTCCTCGATTGTCCTTTGTTGTCTATTCTTCTTTTTTTCTTCAAAATGGTAGTTTTCTTTTAAATTCTTTTTTCTCAAGAAAAAAGTAATAAAATAAGAAAATAAGCTTTATTGTCGGGAAATATTTCGTTTTCCTTTATTGGGAATTATGTTTATTGTCTAAGGGATAAAAACAATAAAGAATGGTTTTCAATAGAAGAACATTTGTTCTTAAAGTTTTATTTACTTTACAGAAATGGCTTCTGCTGTGAAAGGTATTCAAAGAATTCAAATAGTTTACAAGAGACCTGAAATTGAGGACTGTAAACTAATGTACCTTAACTAACTTCATACAAGAAAGAATTGTTCGTACTTGTGGCTTCAATCACATTAGTTTTTCATTCAAAATACAATGTTGCACTTGTGCTGGAACACTTGGTTCCAAAGCACTTCATTTGCAAGCATGAGTTGTATTTCCAAATATTCTCCAGCAAGTATTGAACACCCGAATAGTTTCAGCTGCCACGAAATATTTGACGTTTTAACATTTACTGTGCTCTGGTGGCTTTAACAGTGTTGGAAAACTGACTTTGCTTTTAGAAAGAGTTTATCTTTAAGGCTACAAAGCGCTATTGAAAGCTGCTTTCTTAAGACCAATTCTTGTCGTTAATCTCGGTCTTCGGGTATTGTAATAGCTCGTGAAATATAGACTCAAACAATATGTCCGAAATTGAATTTCGGCATTTTGTGCGTACATTGCGTACGCCTCATTCACATTAGAACTAAAAATGGAAAGTCTAAAAATCTCGATTACAATTAATGGGCTTGATTCTTCCATTGAGAATCTTATCCAAAAATACATAATAAAACTGATGCGCAACAGCTCCTTTGAGGGCCACCATTTGTGTGAGAGTATTTTTTTTTTTCGCAAAAATGGCGATTGGATTGGACTTCAATTTTATTGCAGACTCCGAACAGCTCCAGAAGCTTTTCTTGACTGTGTAACAATAGCAATATTGTCAGTCAGTTGCGATAGGTGGAGCCGTTTAAAAAATGCCAGATATTCTTATGCGGATTTGCATCTGAATCTTCACGCTCAGCAGCTGAGGCACTTACCATCCACGGATACTTTTATATCCCATTTTTTCCATAAGGTGGGATAACAAGAATAACAAGAAAATAAACTTGATGGCTCGAAAGACGTTCATGTATCTTAAGTAATTATTTTATTAAAAAAGTTGGGCTAATTTTTGACTTCGAATCGGGAAGTTCTTGTTTTCTTTTGAATTACACAAAAAAAATGTATATATTTTGTATGTCAAAATAATTGAGTAAATATTTGAAAAAAAATCTCTTTGATGACTCACGATTGTGGGATAGACTGTTTAGGGTTCCGTTTCCAACAACAAATAACAAAAATGATGTAAAATTAAAAACTAATGGAGGCAACCGTACAAAGAAAGTTTTTCGTAAAATCATATAAGATAAAATAAATGAAAAGCAAAACACTTTGTAACTTGTGGAACGAATGTTAAAAGTGCGAATGAAATTGTTGTATATTTTTCAAGCAACCAAATGAAGTGTCACATCCATGCTTTCGCGGCAGTATTTTTTTCAATCCGAAATAAAATAAATAATGTAAAAAATATAAATTAAAAAAAAAGTATTTCAGGTGATTTTGACGTGTTTTTGAGTTATAAAAAATCACTTAAAACGGAGGGTTGATAAATAATGAAATATGTATACATCGAATGATGTTGTGTATGTTGATTATGCATTTAATGCACCCAAGGCAGTATTTTCCACTCCCTTTTTTAAAGGAATTTCTTGATTACGTTGAATAACTTAAAAATTCTCCAGAATCATATTGTGCACTCGACATAAATAATTTATTTAAAAAAAAATCCATTATTATCAATATCTTCAGTTGGGATATCAAAACACGTTCACGGATGTGACACACATTTTGACATTCATCAACGAATTTCGAACGAATTCGCACTCGGTTTGGGAAAATTTTCTCGCATGAAATTGCCAAAAAAATCTCACAATCATAAATTCACATATTTCTGCGAGGTTATCGAGGTTTGATTCTGTCTGGCTTAAATTAAAGAAATATGTTGTTGTATACTCTTAGGATGCGCGGAACCCTTCGTGGTAAATTCAAATTTAAAATTTTTCCCTTTACTTGTGCAGCAAAAACAGCCCGCGTTGATTAAGAAGCTTGATTTTTTTACAGCTTAAGTCATAATTTTTATTTCAATAAGATATCTCAGCGCCTTGCTGAAATAAAGGGAGCTGACAGACAGACGAACAACAAAGTGATCCTTTAATAGTCCCGTTTTTACTTTTTAAGGAACTGAACATTAAAAGATCCTGAAACCTTAGCATTTTTTCAACAGCATGTATTTTCTTCCTCATATTGATGCGGTATAAAAGTGCGGATCGACTGAAAGTGCGCGGGCTAGCAGACATGGTAAACATTTTTAAAGGTGGTGTACGTAGTACATATTAACTGAAAATTAAGTTGTAATTGTAAAAATTCATTATCATGGAAGAAAAATATGCCATCTCTCGCATTTGTGAAGGAACAGTCCAAACAACGAAGAAAAGAAAAATGAGCCAAGAAAAGAGAAGATAGTTTAATGTGAAAGGCGTGGTTTCCTTTTAAGACTGGAAATGGGATAGTTTTCTTTCATTATTTCCAGAACGCTCTTTTTTCTCTTTTAGCATTTAGAAGTGATTTATAACTTTCCTTAACTTCGCCTTCGATACTGTTCCACTAAACGCAAAGTAAGTCAATGATTTCGATTTCAATTTAATTTTACAAACTTCAGCATTAACTGCTTTAATTAAAATTTCAAACTAGGATTCAGGAGTCAAGTTGGAATTGTTTTAAATTGAAATAGAAATTAAAAGTTTTGCGTGTTACAAATCCGCACATTCGGAGTCGAGTTTGTAATGGAAACTATACATGTTTGGAATTTTCCCAACAACTAAACCTAATTAATTCCACAGATACAATCATTAATTAAACTTTTCCCATTTGATTTTGTGTGCGGATGCCATCGAAACTACAAAGTAATCAGCTGTGCGTTCTAATTGCATAGAGCAAACTGCCCCATAGCCCGACTGTCATGTAACATGATAATTTACAAGGTAAACAGTCAAATTAGAGGGGTTCAGAAAATTAAATAATAAAATTAATTCATATGCAAACATGAAGGAGTAATTCTAAATGTCAACATCGTTCTGCAAAAAAAAAAATGACGAGTTACTTGATTCTTTAATGCACATTTCACACGCGGCTCAGTAGTATGCACGTCTGCTGTTGAGCTGCAGGATACCATTGCACCAAATTTTAGAGTGTATTTCTGTAGGCGAAATGAAGTCAATTTTTAAAATGGATGCCTAAACGAGCGTCCTACTATACCTTTAATTTAAAGGTTGTGGAAGTGCTACATAAGAAAATATAGAATGGAGAAAGATTTTGTAGACTATATACATGGATGTGAGGCTTGTCAGTTGACAAACAATAAGTCTAGTTCGTCGTCGACAAAAACATGGCCGCCATCTAATTTTTTTCTCCAAAGGACAACGATTTCTTATATTAGTAGATACTTTTAACAAATGGATTATGTGACGATTATGAAGAACTGTGCTATTTTTACTAATAAGCGCTTCAAACTGAGCATATATAAAGCGAAATTAAGAAAAACAACCTTTTGTAAAGGGAAATATCGAGAAAAAAGTTTGAGGCAAAAACCGCCTTTTTTCATCTTTTTTTGTTGACTATAGCCCAAGATTTAAAAATGCACTTTTTTCATGATTTTGAGTTTCACTTAAACTGTGTTATTTTAACTAAAAAGGGCTTCAAACCGAGCATATATATAGCGAAATTAAGAAAAACAACCTTTTGTAAAGGGAAATATCGAGAAAAAAGTTTGAGGCAAAAACCGCCATTTTTCATCTTTTTTTGTTGACTATAGCCCACGATTTAAAAATGCACTTTTTTCATGATTTTGAGTTTCACTTAAACTGTGTTATTTTAACTAAAAAGGGCTTCAAACCGAGCATATATATAGCGAAATTAAGAAAAACAACCTTTTGTAAAGGGAAATATCGAGAAAAAAGTTTGAGGCAAAAACCGCCTTTTTTCATCTTTTTTTGTTGACTATAGCCCACGATTTAAAAATGCACTTTTTTCATGATTTTGAGTTTCACTTAAACTGTGTTATTTTAACTAAAAAGGGCTTCAAACCGAGCATATATATAGCGAAATTAAGAAAAACAACCTTTTGTAAAGGGAAATATCGAGAAAAAAGTTTGAGGCAAAAACCGCCTTTTTTCATCTTTTTTTGTTGACTATAGCCCACGATTTAAAAATGCACTTTTTTCATGATTTTGAGTTTCACTTAAACTGTGTTATTTTAACTAAAAAGGGCTTCAAACCGAGCATATATATAGCGAAATTAAGAAAAACAACCTTTTGTAAAGGGAAATATAGAGAAAAAAGTTTGAGGCAAAAACCGCCTTTTTTCATCTTTTTTTGTTGACTATAGCCCACGATTTAAAAATGCACTTTTTCATGATTTTGAGTTTCACTTAAACTGTGTTATTTTTACTAGAAAGGGCTTCAAACCGAGCATATATATAGCGAAATAAAGAAAAACAACCTTTTGTAAAGGGAAATATCGAGAAAAAAGTTTGAGGCAAAAACCGCCTTTTTTCATTTTTTTTTGTTGACTATAGCCCACGATTTAAAAATGCACTTTTTTCATGATTTTGAGTTTCACTTAAACTGTGTTATTTTAACTAAAAAGGGCTTCAAACCGAGCATATATATAGCGAAATTAAGAAAAACAACCTTTTGTAAAGGGAAATATCGAGAAAAAAGTTTGAGGCAAAAACCGCCTTTTTTCATCTTTTTTTGTTGACTATAGCCCAGGATTTAAAAATGCACTTTTTTCATGATTTTGAGTTTCACTTAAACTGTGTTATTTTAACTAAAAAGGGCTTCAAACCGAGCATATATATAGCGAAATTAAGAAAAACAACCTTTTGTAAAGGGAAATATCGAGAAAAAAGGTTGAGGCAAAAACCGCCTTTTTTCATCTTTTTTTGTTGACTATAGCCCACGATTTAAAAATGCACTTTTTTCATGATTTTGAGTTTCACTTAAACTGTGTTATTTTTACTAGAAAGGGCTTCAAACCGAGCATATATATAGCGAAATAAAGAAAAACAACCTTTTGTAAAGGGAAATATCGAGAAAAAAGTTTGAGGCAAAAACCGCCTTTTTTCATCTTTTTTTGTTGACTATAGCCCACGATTTAAAAATGCACTTTTTTCATGATTTTGAGTTTCACTTAAACTGTGTTATTTTAACTAAAAAGGGCTTCAAACCGAGCATATATATAGCGAAATTAAGAAAAACAACCTTTTGTAAAGGGAAATATCGAGAAAAAAGTTTGAGGCAAAAACCGCCATTTTTCATCTTTTTTTGTTGACTATAGCCCACGATTTAAAAATGCACTTTTTTCAAGATTTTGAGTTTCACTTAAACTGTGTTATTTTAACTAAAAAGAGCTTCAAACCGAGCATATATATAGCGAAATTAAGAAAAACAACCTTTTGTAAAGGGAAATATCGAGAAAAAAGTTTGAGGCAAAAACCGCCTTTTTTCATCTTTTTTTGTTGACTATAGCCCAAGATTTAAAAATGCACTTTTTTCATGATTTTGAGTTTCACTTAAACTGTGTTATTTTAACTAAAAAGGGCTTCAAACCGAGCATATATATAGCAAAATTAAGAAAAACAACCTTTTGTAAAGGGAAATATCGAGAAAAAAGTTTGAGGCAAAAACCGCCTTTTTTCATCTTTTTTTGTTGACTATAGCCCAAGATTTAAAAATGCACTTTTTTCATGATTTTGAGTTTCACTTAAACTGTGTTATTTTAACTGAAAAGGGCTTCAAACCGAGCATATATATAGCGAAATTAAGAAAAACAACCTTTTGTAAAGGGAAATATCGAGAAAAAAGTTTGAGGCAAAAACCGCCATTTTTCATCTTTTTTTGTTGACTATAGCCCACGATTTAAAAATGCACTTTTTTCATGATTTTGAGTTTCACTTAAACTGTGTTATTTTAACTAAAAAGGGCTTCAAACCGAGCATATATATAGCGAAATTAAGAAAAACAACCTTTTGTAAAGGGAAATATCGAGAAAAAAGTTTGAGGCAAAAACCGCCTTTTTTCATCTTTTTTTGTTGACTATAGCCCACGATTTAAAAATGCACTTTTTTCATGATTTTGAGTTTCACTTAAACTGTGTTATTTTAACTAAAAAGGGCTTCAAACCGAGCATATATATAGCGAAATTAAGAAAAACAACCTTTTGTAAAGGGAAATATCGAGAAAAAAGTTTGAGGCAAAAACCGCCTTTTTTCATCTTTTTTTGTTGACTATAGCCCAGGATTTGAAAATGCACTTTTTTCATGATTTTGAGTTTCACTTAAACTGTGTTATTTTTACTAAAAAGGGCTTCAAACCGAGCATATATATAGCGAAATTAAGAAAAACAACCTTTTGTAAAGGGAAATATCGAGAAAAATGATTGAGGCAAAAACCGCCTTTTTTCATCTTTTTTTGTTGACTATAGCCCACGATTTAAAAATGCACTTTTTTCATGATTTTGAGTTTCACTGAAACTGTGTTATTTTTACTAGAAAGGGCTTCAAACCGAGCATATATATAGCGAAATAAAGAAAAACAACCTTTTGTAAAGGGAAATATCGAGAAAAAAGTTTGAGGCAAAAACCGCCTTTTTTCATCTTTTTTTGTTGACTATAGCCCACGATTTAAAAATGCACTTTTTTCATGATTTTGAGTTTCACTTAAACTGTGTTATTTTTACTAAAAAGGGTTTCAAACCGAGCATATATATAGCGAAATTAAAAAAAACAACCTTTTGTAAAGGAAAATAAAGAGAAAAAAGTTTGAGGCAAAAACCGCCTTTTTTCATCTTTTTTGTGGACTATAGCCCACGATAAAAAAATGCACTTTTTTCATGATTTTGAGTTTTTTTTAAACTGTGTTATTTTTACTAACAAGGGCTTCAAACCGAGCATATATATAGCAAAATTAAGAAAAACAACCTTTTGTAAAGGGAAATATCGAGAAAAAAGTTTGAGGCAAAAACCGTCTTTTTTCATCTTTTTTTGTTGACTATAGCCCACGATAAAAAAATGCACTTTTTTCATGATTTTGAGTTTCACTTAAACTGTGTTATTTTTACTAAAGAGGGCTTCAAACCGAGCATATAAAAAGCGAAATTAAGAAAAACAACCTTTTGTAAAGGGAAATATCGAGAAAAAAGTTTGAGGCAAAAACCGCCTTTTTTCATCTTTTTTTGTTGACTATAGCCCACGATTTAAAATGCACTTTTTTCATGATTTTGAGTTTCACTTAAACTGTGTTATTTTTACTAAAAAGGGTTTCAAACCGAGCATATATATAGCGAAATTAAAAAAAACAACCTTTTGTAAAGGAAAATAAAGAGAAAAAAGTTTGAGGCAAAAACCGCCTTTTTTCATCTTTTTTGTGGACTATAGCCCACGATAAAAAAATGCACTTTTTTCATGAT
>CAUVXE010000010.1:0-20126 GCA_963555765.1 Orthonevra nobilis
GAAACACAACCTTTTGTAAAGAGAAATATCGAGAAAAAAGTTTGAGGCAAAAACCGCCTTTTTTCATCTTTTTTTTGTTGACTATAGCCCACGATTTAAAAATGCACTTTTTTCATGATTTTGAGTTTCACTTAAACTGTGTTATTTTTACTAAAAAGGGCTTTAAACCGAGCATATATATAGTGAAATTCAGAAAAACAACCTTTTGTTAATGGAAATATCGAGAAAAAAGTTTGAGGCAAAAACCGCCTTTTTTTCATCTTTTTTGTGGACTATAGCCCACGATCTAAAAATGCACTTTTTCATGATTTTGAGTTTCACTTAAACTGTGTTATTTTTACTAAAAAGGGCTTTAAACCGAGCATATATATAGCGAAATTAAGAAAAACAACCTTTTGTAAAGTGAAATATCGAGAAAAAAGTTTGAGGCAAAAACCGCCTTTTTTTCATCTTTTTTTGTTGACTATAGCCCACGATTTAAAAATGCACTTTTTTTATGATTTTGAGTTTCACTTAAACTGTGTTATTTTTACTAAAAAGGGCTTTAAACCGAGCATATATATAGCGAAATTAAGAAAAACAACCTTTTGTAAAGTGAAATATCGAGAAAAAAGTTTGAGGCAAAAACCGCCTTTTTCCATCTTTTTTTGTTGACTATAGCCCACGATTTAAAAATGCACTTTTTTCATGATTTTGAATTTCACTTAAACTGTGTTATTTTTACTAAAAAGGGCTTTAAACCGAGCATATATATAGCGAAATTCAGAAAAACAACCTTTTGTAAAGTGAAATATCGAGAAAAAAGTTTGAGGCAAAAACTGCTTTTTTTCATCTTTTTTTGTTGACTATAGCCCACGATTTAAAAATTCACATTTTTCATGATTTTGAGTTTCACTTAAACTGTGTTATTTTCACTAAAAAGGGCTTCAAACTGAGCATATGTATAGCGAAATTAAGAAAAACAACCTTTTGTAAAGGGAAATATCGAGAAAAAAGTTTGAGGCAAAAACCGCCTTTTTTTCATCTTTTTTTGTTGACTATAGCCCACGATTTAAAAATGCACTTTTTTTATGATTTTGAGTTTAACTTAAACTGTGTTATTTTTACTAAAAAGGGCTTCAAACCGAGCATATATATAGGGAAATTAAGAAAAACAACCTTTTGTAAAGTGAAACATCGAGAAAAAAGTTAGAGGCAAAAACCGCCTTTTTTCATCTTTTTTTGCTGACTATAGCCCACGATTTTAAAAATGCAATTTTTTCATGATTTTGAGTTTAACTTAAACTGTGTTATTTTTACTAAAAAGGGCTTCAAACCGAGCATATATATAGCGAAATTAAGAAAAACAACCTTTTGTAAAGGGAAATATCGAGAAAAAAGTTTGAGGCAAAAACCGCCTTTTTTCATCTTTTTTTGTCGACTATAGCCCACGATTTAAAAATGCACTTTTTCATGATTTTGAGTTTCACTTAAACTGTGTTATTTTTACTAAAAAGGGCTTCAAACCGAGCATATGTATAGCGAAATTCAGAAAAACAACCTTTTGTAAATGGAAATATCGAGAAAAAGTTTGAGGCAAAAACCGCCTTTTTTTCATCTTTTTTGTGGACTATAGCCCACGATTTAAAAATGCACTTTTTTCATGATTTTGAGTTTCACTTAAACTGTGTTATTTTTACTAAAAAGGGCTTTAAGCCGAGCATATATATAGCGAAATTAAGAAAAACAATCTTTTGTAAAGTGAAATATCGAGAAAAAAGTTTGAGGCAAAAACCGCCTTTTTTCATCTTTTTTGTGGACTATAGCCCACGATTTAAAAATGCACTTTTTTCATGATTTTGAGTTTCACTTAAACTGTGTAATTTTTACTAAAAAGGGCCTTAAACCGAGCATTTATATAGCGAAATTAAGAAACACAACCTTTTGTAAAGTGAAATATCGAGAAAAAAGTTTGAGGCAAAAACCGCCTTTTTTCATCTTTTTTTTGTTGACTATAGCCCACGATTTAAAAATGCACTTTTTTCATGATTTTGAGTTTCACTTAAACTGTGTTATTTTTACTAAAAAGGGCTTTAAACCGAGCATATATATAGTGAAATTCAGAAAAACAACCTTTTGTTAATGGAAATATCGAGAAAAAAGTTTGAGGCAAAAACCGCCTTTTTTCATCTTTTTTGTGGACTATAGCCCACGATCTAAAAATGCACTTTTTCATGATTTTGAGTTTCACTTAAACTGTGTTATTTTTACTAAAAAGGGCTTTAAACCGAGCATATATATAGCGAAATTAAGAAAAACAACCTTTTGTAAAGTGAAATATCGAGAAAAAAGTTTGAGGCAAAAACCGCCTTTTTCATCTTTTTTTGTTGACTATAGCCCACGATTTAAAAATGCACTTTTTTTATGATCTTGAGTTTCACTTAAACTGTGTTATTTTTACTAAAAAGGGCTTTAAACCGAGCATATATATAGCGAAATTAAGAAAAACAAGCTTTTGTAAAGTGAAATATCGAGAAAAAAGTTTGAGGCAAAAACCGCCTTTTTTCATCTTTTTTTGTTGACTATAGCCCACGATTTAAAAATGCCCTTTTTTCATGATTTTGAGTTTCACTTAAACTGTGTTATTTTTACTAAAAAGGGCTTTAAACCGAGCATATATATAGCGAAATTCAGAAAAACAACCTTTTGTAAAGTGAAATATCGAGAAAAAAGTTTGAGGCAAAAACCGCCTTTTTTCATCTTTTTTTGTTGACTATAGCTCACGATTTATAAATGCTCTTTTTTCATGATTTTGAGTTTCACTTAAACTGTATTATTTTAACTAAAAAGGGCTTTAAACCGAGCATATATATAGCGAAATTAAGAAAAACAACCTTTTGTAAAGTGAAATATCGAGAAAAAAGTTTGAGGCAAAAACCGCCTTTTTTTATCTTTTTTTGTTGACTATAGCCCACGATTTAAAAATGCACTTTTTTCATGATTTTGAGTTTCACCTAAACTGTGTTATTTTTACTAAAAAGGCCTTTAAACCGAGCATATATATAGCGAAATTAAGAAAAACATCCTTTTGTAAAGTGAAATATCGAGAAAAAAGTTTGAGGCAAAAACCGCCTTTTTTCATCTTTTTTTGTTGACTATAGCCCACGATTTAAAAATTCACATTTTTCATGATTTTGAGTTTCACTTAAACTGTGTTATTTTCACTAAAAAGGGCTTCAAACTGAGCATATGTATAGCGAAATTAAGAAAAACAACCTTTTGTAAAGGGAAATATCGAGAAAAAAGTTTGAGGCAAAAACCGCCTTTTTTCATATTTTTTTGTTGATAGCCCACGATTTAAAAATGCACTTTTTTCATGATTTTGAGTTTGACTTAAACTGTGTTATTTTTACTAAAAAGGGCTTCAAACCGAGCATATGTATAGCGAAATTAAGAAAAACAACCTTTTGTAAAGGGAAATATCGAGAAAAAAGTTTGAGGCAAAAACTGCCTTTTTTCATCTTTTTTTGTTGACTATAGCCCACGATTTAAAAATGCACTTTTTTCATGATTTTGAGTTTCACTTAAACTGTGTTATTTTTACTAAAAAGGGCTTTATTACGAGCATAAATATAGCAAAATTAAGAAAAACAACCTTTTGTAAAGTGAAATATCGAGAAAAAAGTTTGAGGCAAAAACCGAATTTTTTCATCTTTTTTTGTTGACTATAGCCCACGATTTAAAAATGCACTTTTTTCATGATTTTGAGATTCACTTAAACTGTGTTATTTTTACTAAAAAGGTCTTTAAACCGAGCATATATATAGCGAAATTAAGAAAAAAAATTGGTTTGGGTGCGAGTAGACCTGCCCACACCATGAACTTCCCATCTCATGATAAAAAAAAATCATTAAGGCGCTATATAATTTGCTCCCAAAATCAACTTTAAGATACTCACTTTTTAGAATTATATAAAATACGATTTGCCTCTAAATTATAGATTAAAGGGTATACTTATTATGTACATGCTAACACCGTAAGAAATACATATAAATCTGTGAAAGATTAGCGTTGTAAAGAATACGTTGGTTAAATTGAATTCAAACATATTAGACTAATAAATTACAAATATAAATATAAAGATTAAATATAAATTAAAACAAATTCATGTGGAAATATAAGGTATGAGATAATAATAATTGAGTTGAATCATTAGCAAATTTATCTAGTTCAGTAAAAATTCTATAAAATTAAAATCACATTTATTACTTGAAATGGGGATAAGTAGGGGAATGGTAAGTTGCTATGAAGGTAAAGTTGAGTATTCAACATTCATTTTAATTCAACATTTCGGTAATTACTTACTTACGAAAGTATTCTTTTAAGTGATCAGGACAACAATTTGGAAATATTCGTTTTTGATTTAGTAACATTTATCTAATGTTGTGCACAAGATTGAAAAGTTTGATAGATAAACATATTTCAATTTGGAAATATTTTCTATGATAATAATAGAAAATTAGATTTTTAGTTTGACTGCAGAAATAATTTAATTTTTACCGTTTTTTTTAAGCATGTTAGCTGGTTGGACTTTTTTTGTCATTAATCATTTAATTATTAACTTGAGGTGGCGTTACAGTTCACGTAGGATTGGCATTGTATCCTTTTGGCTAAGTCAATTGGTTGTTGAATCTTCTCCTCCGCTAACCGTCAATGCAGATGGGACAAAAGATTACACTTTTCTTTCGGAACAATCTAAGGGACCTTCATCCGCTTTTGAAAGTATCCATGCTTCTACACCATATAGTAGGACGGGGATGATATTGGTCTCATAGAGCGACACTTCAGTTCTTCGAAAGAGGGCTTAGCTTTAATAGCCAGAGGTATTCTTCGTTTGATCTCAGCGCTAATGTTATTATCTGTATTTATAGCAGAGCCAAGATCAACAAAGCCCCAACTACCTCAAAGTTATAGCTGTTTATGGTAACGTTCTGATCAGGGTTTGGTCTTTCTTTATGACAGCATATACCTCTTTTTGCCTTCTGGCATTGACAAGGTTCTTTTTCACTATTGTCCCAAGTATGATATTGAAGAAATCGCATGACAGTGCATCACATTGTTGTTTGACATCAAGTGGGTCGATGACGTCCTTGCCGACCTCAATGGAGCAGCTTGATATCTCCATCGCCATCCTGCACAAAAGTACGAGCTCGGCAGGGATGCCAAACCTAGACATGACTTCATAAATCTCGTCTCTGTGGACGAAACAGACACCAAAACCAACCTTGAAATTGATGAAAAAGTGGTGCGTACTGACTTGGCGCTCCTGGGTTTTTTCCAAGATCTGCCGTTATGTTAATATTTGGTTAATGGTGCACTTTTCTGGTCGAAAACCACATTTATACGGACCTATCAGGATGTTGACGAACTGCTTCAAACGTTCACATCATACGGCGGAAAAGATGTTAAAGGCAATTTTGAGGAGATTGACACCTCTATAATTGGCTTCCTTCCTTCAGGATTGGGCAACCAATACATTCATCTCGCACGCTTTCTTCTGACCATGTATTGTAGATGAGTTGGTGCATACTCCCAACTAAGTCATCGCCGCCGCTTTTAGAAGTTCTATCTTGCTATCTGTACTTCGCCTAGGTCAGGTATATTGCATTGTTGGTTCTTCCATGTCCTCAGCATTGACTGCAATTCTACTATGATATTTTTCCATTTCGAATTTTGCAGGCTTCGGTTTGGGGTGTGTAACCTTGAGATAATTGTTTTTGCTGGCTGGCTGTCCATGGCTTGCATTAAACGACTCAATGAAAGCAATTTCGACTGTTATATAGGACCAACGACCCAAAATCTTAGCCAGTCATCCCTCTAAGAGTATCCAAGTCAACGTGAAGATAAGATATTTTAAATTTAGAGTTGCGAAAATCGATTTCATTACAACAACTTTAACATCGGAAGTTGAATTTGTATTTGCTTTTTGCAGTTGTTTTTCCACTTCTTCAATAAAATGTTGTAAATCAGACAGCCAGAATTATCAAATATTATATAGCTTAGTTTCAAAAGTATTACATTTTGTAAGAACTCGGTTTGTAGGGATTCATATTTTAAAAGTTTGAGGACCAACTGCTCAACTCAACTTCATGTATTTTTGGAATTACTTTTAATCAATCAAATTTGTTTGATTGCTTTTCTTTGGAAGATATTAACCACTGCTCGGAATATTAAGGATTAACTTTATGTCCTTTTTGAAAGGGTTCAAAAGTACATAGTTTCAATCCAGAGATTTCCACCACCTCTCCTTGCGAGCTGGTAACTGCTCAGCAAAGGATCTTTTTCTATCTGGTAAATATATGGTATAAAGAGGATCACATTCGGTCCAGTTTTCTTTGCAGATTTCGAAAGGATTCTCCACGCCGATTCCGAGAGATTTTTTTTTATCTCTGTGTCATTTTCTGGAAAGACCTCTAGGATTGGGTTCATGATTTAAAACCACAAACTAAATCGGATGTTATGGTCTTCCTTGCAATATACGAGTAATGCAGTTTTATCCATGTATTTTAACTTTGTCATTTAGGTTTCTCTCGATGCTTTTGCTTTAAATTCAATTGCCTAATTTAATTTGAGCCATGAGCTTCTTTTTGCAAATATATTATAACGATAAAAAAGCGTCAAGCTACAGCCGAGCAGGTTTTCAACAAAAAAACTGGTGGCCACATAATTTTCTAAGGATGTTTTCATGTGTCACTGTTGCAGACGTCACTCTGAGTCTTGAAAAATGGGAAAGACCTACAGGATTCACATTTCTGAAACAATTTTCAAGGAACTTCCGTGGAAATTTGGATCAGGAAATAGAGAAAGGGGCATATCAATGTATGAAATGGCCTCAACTAAAAACTGTTTTAGTCTTTTTGGTAGTCTCTATAGTTAGTAACTTACTTAGTTTAGTCAATTGGCTAAATAAACATAATATTGATGAAACTTTTGGCATTAAAATTGAACACAAAAAAAATTTTATATGAATTTGTCCCGAAACTTATGAACGGCAGTGTATATATATTTGCATATTTTTTTATCTGATAAGGTAGCTATAAACTATAAATTTAATTAATTTTGAACTTTTTTTATTGGAAAACTAAATTGATTTTAATTGAAGAAGTCAAATTGTCCCTTTTTTTGACAGTTTTTTCGTCATAAAATTCAAACCACCCTGTGAAATTTAACCAAAAGCTTTTCAGGTGATCTTTAAGCACACACGCTTCGAATGAAACCAACTTGGCTTCGACAGCTTGATTTGTTCTCGAGTTAGGCTGTACGAAAGAATCCGCACAAACGTACGTACGTACGTACGTACGTACACACACACACACAGACATCTTTCTAAAAATCATGGAATCCGACTACTGGGACCGCCAATCGTGGAGAAATGTGAAAATTTTGAATTTCGAAAATCGGACCGATTACAAGAACTTCCTGATGGGAAGTTAACAAGCTTTTGTAAAGTGAAATATCGAGAAAAAAGTTTGAGGCAAAAACCGCCTTTTTTCATCTTTTTTTGTTGACTATAGCCCACGATTTAAAAATGCACTTTTTTCATGATTTTGAGTTTCACTTAAACTGTGTTATTTTTACTAAAAAGGGCTTCAAACCGAGCATATATATAGCGAAATTAAGAAAAACAACCTTTTGTAAAGTGAAATATCGATTTAAAAATGCACTTGTTCGAGATAAAAAAAAAGTTCAGATCAAAAAAAAGCCCAGATATACAAAAAATTTCACAATTAACAATTACAAATTTATTTGTTACCAAATAGATGTTGTCGCCACGATGTCCAAATCACAAGTGGACGAGAATCACAAATTTGACATGTTATCATGGAGAGCGCCCATCATTAACCGTAACAATGCACCCATCACTCCCACTGCTAATCTCTAAGACATACAACAAAATTATCACCGCGCTCAGACTAGCGGGTGCTTTCAAATTCTTGGGGTTTGGCAGGTGCATTCTTGCGGAGATGAATAACAATTAAATTAATGCTTGAATTACAGTGGTGATCAAAAAATAAACAATACGTGGTATGAACAATTATATTACAAAATCTAATTTGATTGAATATGAAGGTAAATATAACAAAGTTGGCTCTGGTCCGCAACATATCGCCGCCCCTGGACTAGTTTCAGGACACCAAAGGCAACTTGGCGAGTTTTGTAATTGCTCGAACAAGGCTGCCACGAATGGTTTTAACAGTGGCAACCCGAACTCGTTGATCTGCACCGGGATGAACGACTTCAATTCTCCCAAGTAGCCACTTTGCAGTCGGTAGGTTGGGCTCCCGGATGACCACTACATCTCCCACTTTCAGATTTGATTGTGAATGTTGCCATTTAGGACGTTCCTGCAGCGCGGTTATATACTCGACGTGCCACCGTCGCCAGAAGCCCTGGACCATGCTTTGAAGAAACTTCCAGTGATTTAATCGATTTGGTGGGGCATCAGCATAGCTGGGTTCAGGAACAGCCGTGTACGGTTCCCCTATGAGGAAGTGGGCAGGAGTTAGCGGATTCAAATCGTCATCTGAAAATAAACAAATGGGACGTGAATTCAAATGGCCTCGATCTGAATAAGAACAGTGGATAGTTCTTCGAATGTTAGAATCGAAGCACCAACTACTCTGCGCAAATGCCATTTTACAGATTTTACCCCAGCTTCCCACAAACCACCAAAGTGGGGCGCGGAAGGAGGTATGAAATGCCATGTTGTTCCATCCATTGCCAAGGCTGCTCCGATCTGGTCATTATAACCTTGTGATAGTGTCAACTGCTGCATTTCGTCTAAGCAACGTCGAGCTCCACGAAAGTTGGTGCCGTTATCGCTGTACACATTGGAGCACTTACCACGGCGTGAAACGAATCGACGGAAGGCTGCAAGGAAGGCTTCCGTGGTCAGATCACTTACCAACTCGATGTGAACGGCCTTCGTAGACATACACACAAATAAGGCTATGTATGCCTTGGAGGTTTTTGGATTTCGGCCGCGAGACAACTTGATGGTGAGAGGTCCTGCGTAGTCGCATCCGGTGTTGGTAAAAGGCCTGCTTGGCTGAACCCGACGTACTGGGAGATCACCCATCAGCTGCGAGCTAGTGGAGGTTCTCTGCATGAAGCAAATCTTGCACTTGCTTACGATTTTTCGTATGATTTGGCGGCCTCCGAGTATCCAGTATCGTTGACGTACGATTGCGAAGGTCTCGGAAATACCAGTATGAAGATGGCTCTTATGTATGTCCTCGGCTATAAGGAAGGAAACATGGTTATTATGAGGTAATAAGACAGGATGTTTCATATTGAAGGCAACGTTAACATGTTTTATTCGACCGCCGACACGTTACAGTCCATCGCCGTCAATGAACGGGGAGTATTTTATTAACCTTGACTTATTTGGTAGCGTTCGATTATTAATGAGGCAATTAATGTCACTCCCGAAGAATTGAGCTTGCACGAGTTTTATAATGTGGATAGTTGCTATGCGAGTTTCATTAAAGGTTATACCGGTAACGATTTTTTCCTTTCCTGGTCGGCTGTTGGAAGCAAAACGGAAACAATATACTAGAATTCGGAGAAGACGTGTCCATGAAGAAGTTTTATCGATCAAATCCCTTACACTATCTCGTTCAGTGATCGATGTAAAGGCTTGTTTCGGCGTTGGGCTCTCTTCCGCCGATAGCACATCCTGATCTTGTTGTGTCACCGAATCCGTAGAAATTGGCCAAAACTGTTGTGATTTTGCCAACCAAGCTGGGCCATTCCACCAAAGCTGGTGGTGTTTTAAGTTGGATGGCAATTACCTCGGGATGCACAATCTGCGGGGTTGGATTCTGACTCAATATGATTCCATGCATATCGAGGGATCTCATCAAGAATCGCAGCGGTGCGGTTGGCGACAAAGGTAGTCCAGCGACGCGGTGGTGAAGACAGCCAATGCAGAACGATTTGGGAGTCACGCCAAGCAAATACTTTAAATTTGCATTTCATCGACGACTTAATTGCGTTGATTAAGCGGCAAAGAAGGAGATCACCACAAAGCTCAAGCCTAGGTATCGAGACTGGTTTAAGAGGAGCAACTTTAGACTTAGCTGCAACGATGACGACCTTAAAGGTTGATTCTGAGATTCTCCGGCGAGTAAAAACAACTGCTGCGTAGGCCAAAGTCGATGCGTCAGAAAACCCATGTAGTTCAACTTCTTCAGATGGAACATATATTTGACGAGGTATACGAATTTGCTCAAAACTTTGGATCTCCCTTTGGTAATTTGTCCATCTTTCGGCTAAGTGTGCGGGTAATGGATCGTCCCAGTGCAGATTAAGCTCAGAAGACCACAATTTTTGAAAAAAGATTTTAAATAGGACGACAGAAGGAGCCAGGAATCCTAGAGGGTCGAAAATACGAGAAATTTCAGACAGTAAAGTTCGTCGTGTCGGATTTACGGAAAGTCGAGATTCAGTCATCCTAAATGAGAATTCGTCAGATGTTGGACTCCAATGCATTCCAAGCACCTTGACACTCAAATTCGACCGTTCCGTGTCGAATAACGAAAATTCACAGTCATCGGAGGGTAAACGAGCTAATAAAGGCCAACAGTTAGAGCTCCACTTTCGTAGTTCCAGGCCAGCCTTGGATAAGAGTGAAACCAATTCAATTTGTAGGCTGATCAAGTCATCGGAGGATTCGGCGCCTGTCATAATGTCATCTACGAACCTATCTTCGAGCAATACACGGGCTGCCCTTGGATAATCCGATTTGTAGTCTCTCGCGATTTGAACGAGTACCCGATCCGATAAAGCCGCAGCGGGCTTAGTTCCATACGTGAGCGTGAGAAGACGATAATGACCGATTTGTTCAGATGGATTTTCTCGCCAAACAATGCGCTGGTAGTCAGTGTGGATATTGTCGACCCATATCTGACGGTACATTTTAACCACATGCGCGGTGAAGACGTAACGCTTTTCCCGAAACCGCAAAACCACATCGAATAAATTTCTTGGGATAAGTGTACCTAAAGACATCTGGGTATTGAGAGAAACCCCATTGGAGTCAGTAGCAGATCCATTGAAAACAACGCGAAGTTTTGTTGTGGAGCTTCCCGGCTTCAAGATGGCATGGTGGGGTAAATAAAAACATTTCGCGGGGTTAGCCTCTATTTCTGTTGATGGTATGCGAACCATGTGTCCTAGTTGTAGGTATTCTTGCATGAATTTCACATACATTTCCCGGAGAGTAGGGTTGTTTTGAAAACGACGCTCAACTGACAACAAACAACCAACGGCAGATTTTAGCGAATTCCCAAAATTTGGTGATGGGCTTATGAACGGCAGCTGGACAACGTATCGACCATCTGAAGAGCGCGAAAATGTGTTTCTAAAATGCGATTCGTCGCTATTGTCTAACTCAATCCTTGGGGGAGACACCTCTTCCATTTCCCAAAAACGCTGGAGTAGACTGTCGACATTGATCGATAAATGTAGTGATGAAATTGGACCTGTATTAGAAGGGCTGGTATTCAGAAGTTCGCCAGTCACCACCCACCCGAATGTAGTACATTGTGCAACGGGCAAGCCTTCAGATCCCCGAATTTGTCCATTTTGAATACACACCAGCATCTGTCAGCTCCAATAAGCACATCAATAGGACCTTGAACGTTGAAACTAGGATCGGCGAGTTCCAAATTTTGAAGATAACACAACTGTGAAGCGTCGAAAGATTGGGAAGGTAACGATGAGGTAAGTTTACTAAGAATGAAAGCTTCAACAACAAGGGTGGTTTCATCAACGCGGGAGTACAGTTTAATTGAAATGCAGCCTCTTGTGTGACCGGCTTCAGAAGACGAAACCCCAAGAATTGGAACGCGAGCTTGCTTACGAGGGATACCCAGCCTTTGAGCAAACGATTCTGACAGGAACGACACTTGTGAACTAGTGTCCAATAGGACCCTACAACTTACGAAAACGCCCTGCTTGTCCTGAACCCTGGCTAAGATGGTTGGTAATATGGTTTGCTTACCCAACCCGATGTCCACCGAGTGATTAGTAACGATAGGTGATAGTGGCGATGACGACGAGAGAGCAGTTTGATTATTCCGAGACGCGGGGGTAATGGTTTCAGGTGAGGCGCGAGCTGATCGAGGGGAACTGCGATTGATTAGCGAGTAAGATTGAGATTTGGGCGGATTTGTTGGATCAATTGAATGAACTAATGAGTGGTGGCGCGATTGACATTGACGACAACGATGTGAGGATTTGCATTTGGATGAGGCGTGGCCTACTCGAAGGCAATTAAAGCACAGCGATTTATTTTTCACAAAAGACCGGCGTTATTCGATGTCTAACGCGGCGAACTGAGGGCATTGATATAAATAATGGTTTTCTGAGCATTTGGCACATTGGGGGGAAATGCGCGGCGTTTCAGCGAAATTAGCACGAAATTGAGCTTGAGTTTTACGAGGTTGTGTGGGCCGCGTGATTGATTGGCAAGACTCAAATGCGTCACACCTTGCTTGCAGAAATGTTAGAAGAGCACTGAAGTTAGTACAACTCTGCTTACTGTCTTCATCTAATTTTCCTAGAAGCAAATAAACTAACCACGGATCACGTTCATTTGAACCGAGAGCATTGAGCCCACGTACCACTTCGTCAGCACCATAAGTCAATTTGCGCAAACATCGAGCATTTCCCGAATTAGCAGATGGAAGGGACAAAAAAGTTTGTATAAATGACTGAACTATTAAATGAACCCTATCATATCGCTTTTCCAAGCGGTCCCACGCTTCCATATAATTCGCATCGGATACCGTTATGTGTTTCACTAGGTTGGCTGCTTCATCGCGGAGGAAGGACTTCAAGTGGTGAAACTTTTGAGTGGCCGTTAAATGCTTTCGGTTGTCGACAGAGCCCATAAAGGAGTCTCGAAATGAAGGCCAATTCTTGTAATCTCCCGAGAAAATCGGCACCGTTAACTTTGGAAGTTGGATTGGTGAATCGTCAGAAGTAGCATTAAATTTTTCCAAGAACGAGGATTGTTGTTGCGCGAGTTGTTCAACAACGGAAACGGGCGAGCCTGGTTTATCGATTTCGTTTAACTTAATTTTCCGTAGAGCTGCCGTAAGTTTATAATTTGCTTCAAAAAATCGCGATTCGTACTCACTGAATTCGGTTTCATAGGCAAGAGTTTCAACGTCATTTACGGTTTCAATAATTTGATGGAAAAAACCCGAAAATTCTGTCCACGTGTCATTCAAATTCTGCAAACGAATTTCTAGTAGTTCTAAGGGCGTTGTTTCCACTATAGATTCAACAAAATCGCGCGCACGTGTAAGACGCCCTTTCGCGTTGCCATATTTTTGCTTCATTGAATAAGCCATTTTTAATTCAAAAAGTTCAAATCACAAGTGGACGAGAATCACAAATTTGACATGTTATCATGGAGAGCGCCCATCATTAACCGTAACAATGCACCCATCACTCCCACTGCTAATCTCTAAGACATACAACAAAATTATCACCGCGCTCAGACTAGCGGGTGCTTTCAAATTCTTGGGGTTTGGCAGGTGCATTCTTGCGGAGATGAATAACAATTAAATTAATGCTTGAATTACAGTGGTGATCAAAAAATAAACAATACGTGGTATGAACAATTATATTACAAAATCTAATTTGTTTGAATATGAAGGTAAATATAACAAAGTTGTTGACCACTACATCTCCCACTTTCAGATTTGATTGTGAATGTTGCCATTTAGGACGTTCCTGCAGCGCGGTTATATACTCGACGTGCCACCGTCGCCAGAAGCCCTGGACCATGCTTTGAAGAAACTTCCAGTGATTTAATCGATTTGGTGGGGCATCAGCATAGCTGGGTTCAGGAACAGCCGTGTACGGTTCCCCTATGAGGAAGTGGGCAGGAGTTAGCGGATTCAAATCGTCATCTGAAATTAAACAAATGGGACGTGAATTCAAATGGCCTCGATCTGAATAAGAACAGTGGATAGTTCTTCGAATGTTAGAATCGAAGCACCAACTACTCTGCGCAAATGCCATTTTACAGATTTTACCCCAGCTTCCCACAAACCACCAAAGTGGGGCGCGGAAGGAGGTATGAAATGCCATGTTGTTCCATCCATTGCCAAGGCTGCTCCGATCTGGTCATTATAACCTTGTGATAGTGTCAACTGCTGCATTTCGTCTAAGCAACGTCGAGCTCCACGAAAGATGGTGCCGTTATCGCTGTACACATTGGAGCACTTACCACGGCGTGAAACGAATCGACGGAAGGCTGCAAGGAAGGCTTCCGTGGTCAGATCACTTACCAACTCGATGTGAACGGCCTTCGTAGACATACACACAAATAAGGCTATGTATGCCTTGGAGGTTTTTGGATTTCGGCCGCGAGACAACTTGATGGTGAGAGGTCCTGCGTAGTCGCATCCGGTGTTGGTAAAAGGCCTGCTTGGCTGAACCCGACGTACTGGGAGATCACCCATCAGCTGCGAGCTAGTGGAGGTTCTCTGCATGAAGCAAATCTTGCACTTGCTTACGATTTTTCGTATGATTTGGCGGCCTCCGAGTATCCAGTATCGTTGACGTACGATTGCGAAGGTCTCGGAAATACCAGTATGAAGATGGCTCTTATGTATGTCCTCGGCTATAAGGAAGGAAACATGGTTATTATGAGGTAATAAGACAGGATGTTTCATATTGAAGGCAACGTTAACATGTTTTATTCGACCGCCGACACGTTACAGTCCATCGCCGTCAATGAACGGGGAGTATTTTATTAACCTTGACTTATTTGGTAGCGTTCGATTATTAATGAGGCAATTAATGTCACTCCCGAAGAATTGAGCTTGCACGAGTTTTATAATGTGGATAGTTGCTATGCGAGTTTCATTAAAGGTTATACCGGTAACGATTTTTTCCTTTCCTGGTCGGCTGTTGGAAGCAAAACGGAAACAATATACTAGAATTCGGAGAAGACGTGTCCATGAAGAAGTTTTATCGATCAAATCCCTTACACTATCTCGTTCAGTGATCGATGTAAAGGCTTGTTTCGGCGTTGGGCTCTCTTCCGCCGATAGCACATCCTGATCTTGTTGTGTCACCGAATCCGTAGAAATTGGCCAAAACTGTTGTGATTTTGCCAACCAAGCTGGGCCATTCCACCAAAGCTGGTGGTGTTTTAAGTTGGATGGCAATTACCTCGGGATGCACAATCTGCGGGGTTGGATTCTGACTCAATATGATTCCATGCATATCGAGGGATCTCATCAAGAATCGCAGCGGTGCGGTTGGCGACAAAGGTAGTCCAGCGACGCGGTGGTGAAGACAGCCAATGCAGAACGATTTGGGAGTCACGCCAAGCAAATACTTTAAATTTGCATTTCATCGACGACTTAATTGCGTTGATTAAGCGGCAAAGAAGGAGAGCACCACAAAGCTCAAGCCTAGGTATCGAGACTGGTTTAAGAGGAGCAACTTTAGACTTAGCTGCAACGATGACGACCTTAAAGGTTGATTCTGAGATTCTCCGGCGAGTAAAAACAACTGCTGCGTAGGCCAAAGTCGATGCGTCAGAAAACCCATGTAGTTCAACTTCTTCAGATGGAACATATATTTGACGAGGTATACGAATTTGCTCAAAACTTTGGATCTCCCTTTGGTAATTTGTCCATCTTTCGGCTAAGTGTGCGGGTAATGGATCGTCCCAGTGCAGATTAAGCTCAGAAGACCACAATTTTTGAAAAAAGATTTTAAATAGGACGACAGAAGGAGCCAGGAATCCTAGAGGGTCGAAAATACGAGAAATTTCAGACAGTAAAGTTCGTCGTGTCGGATTTACGGAAAGTCGAGATTCAGACATCCTAAATGAGAATTCGTCAGATGTTGGACTCCAATGCATTCCAAGCACCTTGACACTCAAATTCGACCGTTCCGTGTCGAATAACGAAAATTCACAGTCATCGGAGGGTAAACGAGCTAATAAAGGCCAACAGTTAGAGCTCCACTTTCGTAGTTCCAGGCCAGCCTTGGATAAGAGTGAAACCAATTCAATTTGTAGGCTGATCAAGTCATCGGAGGATTCGGCGCCTGTCATAATGTCATCTACGAACCTATCTTCGAGCAATACACGGGCTGCCCTTGGATAATCCGATTTGTAGTCTCTCGCGATTTGAACGAGTACCCGATCCGATAAAGCCGCAGCGGGCTTAGTTCCAAACGTGAGCGTGAGAAGACGATAATTACCGATTTGTTCAGATGGATTTTCTCGCCAAACAATGCGCTGGTAGTCAGTGTGGATATTGTCGACCCATATCTGACGGTACATTTTAACCACATGCGCGGTGAAGACGTAACGCTTTTCCCGAAACCGCAAAACCACATCGAATAAATTTCTTGGGATAAGTGGACCTAAAGACATCTGGCTATTGAGAGAAACCCCATTGGAGTCAGTAGCAGATCCATTGAAAACAACGCGAAGTTTTGTTGTGGAGCTTCCCGGCTTCAAGATGGCATGGTGGGGTAAATAAAAACATTTCGCGGGGTTAGCCTCTATTTCTGTTGATGGTATGCGAACCATGTGTCCTAGTTGACAACAAACAACCAACGGCAGATTTTAGCGAATTCCCAAAATTTGGTGATGGGCTTATGAACGGCAGCTGGACAACGTATCGACCATCTGAAGAGCGGGAAAATGTGTTTCTAAAATGCGATTCGTCGCTATTGTCTAACTCAATCCTTGGGGGAGACACCTCTTCCATTTCCCAAAAACGCTGGAGTAGACTGTCGACATTGATCGATAAATGTAGTGATGAAATTGGACCTGTATTAGAAGGGCTGGTATTCAGAAGTTCGCCAGTCACCACCCACCCGAATGTAGTACATTGTGCAACGGGCAAGCCTTCAGATCCCCGAATTAGTCCATTTTTGAATACACACCAGCATCTGTCAGCTCCAATAAGCACATCAATAGGACCTTGAACGTTGAAACTAGGATCGGCGAGTTCCAAATTTTGAAGATAACACAACTGTGAAGCGTCGAAAGATTGGGAAGGTAACGATGAGGTAAGTTTACTAAGAATGAAAGCTTCAACAACAAGGGTGGTTTCATCAACGCGGGAGTACAGTTTAATTGAAATGCAGCCTCTTGTGTGACCGGCTTCAGAAGACGAAACCCCAAGAATTGGAACGCGAGCTTGCTTACGAGGGATACCCAGCCTTTGAGCAAACGATTCTGACAGGAACGACACTTGTGAACCAGTGTCCAATAGGACCCTACAACTTACGAAAACGCCCTGCTTGTCCTGAACCCTGGCTAAGATGGTTGGTAATATGGTTTGCTTACCCAACCCGATGTCCACCGAGTGATTAGTAACGATAGGTGATAGTGGCGATGACGACGAGAGAGCAGTTTGATTATTCCGAGACGCGGGGGCAATGGTTTCAGGTGAGGTGCGAGCTGATCGAGGGGAACTGCGATTGATTAGCGAGTAAGATTGAGATTTGGGCGGATTTGTTGGATCAATTGAATGAACTAATGAGTGGTGGCGCGATTGACATTGACGACAACGATGTGAGGATTTGCATTTGGCTGAGGCGTGGCCTACTCGAAGGCAATTAAAGCACAGCGATTTATTTTTCACAAAAGACCGGCGTTATTCGATGTCTAACGCGGCGAACTGAGTGCATTGATATAAATAATGGTTTTCTGAGCATTTGGCACATTGGGGGGAAATGCGCGGCATTTCAGCGAAATTAGCACGAAATTGAGCATGAGTTTTACGAGGTTGTGTGGGCCGCGTGATTGATTGGCAAGACTCAAATGCGTCACACCTTGCTTGCAGAAATGTTAGAAGAGCACTGAAGTTAGTACATTCACATGAGCCTGCGTGCTCTGCCCAACTCTGCTTACTGTCTTCATCTAATTTTCCTAGAAGCAAATAAACTAACCATGGATCACGTTCATTTGAACCGAGAGCATTGAGCCCACGTACCACTTCGTCAGCACCATAAGTCAATTTGCGCAAACATCGAGCATTTCCCGAATTAGCAGATGGAAGGGACAAAAAAGTTTGTATAAATGACTGAACTATTAAATGAACCCTATCATATCGCTTTTCCAAGCGGTCCCACGCTTCCATATAATTCGTATCGGATACCGTTATGTGTTTCACTAGGTTGGCTGCTTCATCGCGGAGGAAGGACTTCAAGTGGTGAAACTTTTGAGTGGCCGTTAAATGCTTTCGGTTGTCGACAGAGCCCATAAAGGAGTCTCGAAATGAAGGCCAATTCTTATAATCTCCCGAGAAAATCGGCACCGTTAACTTTGGAAGTTGGATTGGTGAATCGTCAGAAGTAGCATTAAATTTTTCCAAAAACGAGGATTGTTGTTGCGCGAGTTGTTCAACAACGGAAACGGGCGAGCCTGGTTTATCGATTTCGTTTAACTTAATTTTCCGTAGAGCTGCCGTAAGTTTATAATTTGCTTCAAAAAATCGCGATTCGTACTCACTGAATTCGGTTTCATAGGCAAGAGTTTCAACGTCATTTGCGGTTTCAATAATTTGATGGAAAAAACCCGAAAATTCTGTCCACGTGTCATTCAAATTCTGCAAACGAATTTCTAGTAGTTCTAAGGGCGTTGTTTCCACTATAGATTCAACAAAATCGCGCGCACGTGTAAGACGCCCTTTCGCGTTGCCATATTTTTGCTTCATTGAATAAGCCATTTTTAATTCAAAAAGTTCAAATCACAAGTGGACGAGAATCACAAATTTGACATGTTATCATGGAGAGCGCCCATCATTAACCGTAACAATGCACCCATCACTCCCACTGCTAATCTCTAAGACATACAACAAAATTATCACCGTGCTCAGACTAGCGGGTGCTTTCAAATTCTTGGGGTTTGGCAGGTGCATTCTTGCGGAGATGAATAACAATTAAATTAATGCTTGAATTACAGTGGTGATCAAAAAATAAACAATACGTGCTATGAACAATTATATTACAAAATCTAATTTGTTTGAATATGAAGGTAAATATAACAAAGTTGGCTCTGGTCCGCAACAGCACTTTTTTCATGATTTTGAGTTTCACTTAAACTGTGTTATTTTTACTAAAAAGGGCTTTAAGCCGAGCATATATATAGCGAAATTAAGAAAAACAACCTTTTGTAAATGGAAATATCGAGAAAAAAGTTTGAGGCAAAAACCGCCTTTTTTCATCTTTTTTTGTTGACTATAGCCCACGATTTAAAAATGCACTTTTTTCATGATTTTGAGTTTCACTTAAACTGTGTAATTTTTACTAAAAAGGGCTTTAAACCGAGCATATATATAGCGAAATTAAGAAAAAAACCTTTTGTAAAGTGAAATATCGAGAAAATAGTTTGAGGCAAAAACCGCCTTTTTTCATCTTTTTTTGTTGAGTATAGCCCACGATTTAAAAATGCACTTTTTCATGATTTTGAGTTTCACTTAAACTGTGTTATTTCTACTAAAAAGGGCTTCAAACCGAGCATATATATAGCGAAATTCAGAAAAACAACCTTTTGTAAATGGAAATATCGAGAAAAAAGTTTGAGGCAAAAACCGCTTTTTCATCTTTTTTGTGGACTATAGCCCACGATTTAAAAATGCACTTTTTTCATGATTTTGAGTTTCACTTAAACTGTGTTATTTTTACTAAAAAGGGCTTTAAACCGAGCATATATATAAGCGAAATTAAGAAAAACAACCTTTTGTAAAGTGAAATATCGAGAAAAAAGTTTGAGGCAAAAACCGCCTTTTTTCATCTTTTTTTGTTGACTATAGCCCACGATTCAAAAATGCACTTTTTTCATGATTTCGAGTTTCACTTAAACTGTGTTATATTTACTAAAAAGGGCTTTAAACCGAGCATATATATAGCGAAATTAAGAAAAACAACCTTTTGTAAAGTGAAATATCGAGAAAAAAGTTTGAGGCAAAAACCGCCTTTTTTCATCTTTTTTTGTTGACTATAGCCCACGATTTAAAAATGCACTTTTGTCATGATTTCGAGTTTCACTTAAACTGTGTTATTTTTACTAAAAAGGGCTTCAAACCGAG
>CAUVXE010000011.1:0-42133 GCA_963555765.1 Orthonevra nobilis
AATCAAGGTTTGATTTTCTCCTATAAATTAAGCGAAATGTTTGTTTAAATGAGCAAGAAGATAGAATTTGAAGCCGGTGTTTCATTAAAAGTATTATTGGAGAACGTCTGAATCGAATTACAAACATTTTGGGGAAATCCGAAGATATCGAAAAAAAATCATATTTTTTCGCCGCCGCTCCCCCCTTATAAAATTTCGAAAAAATGATTTTTTTTCAAAGTCGTATTCTAGATGAACTGTGCTTCTAATATTAATTTTTGATTCAAACTGAGTACAAATTCACAAAAATTTTACAAGAAATCTGCTTAATGCAAAAAATATTCGAATTTTAAATATAGAAAATGCTTACTTTTTCGAAATATTTTTCCACTCTTGAAATCGAATGCGTATCTGTTCCCGAATCTTTTTTTCTTACCAGAAAAGAACTGTTTTATTACATATAATGCTGTCTAGGTACTAAGTTAAGCATTTGGACACTGTTTTCTGATATTTTGGAGTTCAATATTTGCAACAAAATTATGTTAAAAGAGATGATGTAAGAAAAAAAAATCAAGGTTTGATTTTCTCCTATTAATTAAGCGGAATGTTTGTTTAAATGAGCAAGAAGCTCGAATTTGAAGCCGGTGTTTCATTAAAAGTATTATTGGAGAACGTCTGAATCGAATTACAAGCATTTTGGGGAAATCCGAAGATATCGAAAAAAAATCATATTTTTTCGCCGCCGCTCCCCCCTTGGAAAATTTCGAAAAATGATTTTTTTTTCAAAGTCGTATTCTAGATGAACTGTGCTTCTATTATTAATTTTTGATTCAAACTAAGTACAAATTCACAAAAATGTTACAAGAAATCTGCTTAATGCAAAAAATATTCGAATTTTAAATATAGAAAATGCTTACTTTTTCGAAATATTTTTCCACTCTTGAAATCGAATACGTATCTGTTCCCGAATCTTTTTTTCTTACCAGAAAAGAACTGTTTTATTACATATAATGCTGTCTAGGTACTAAGTTAAGCATTTGGACACTGTTTCCTGATATTTTGGAGTTCAATATTTGCAACAAAATTATGTAAAAAGAGATGATGTAAAAAAAAAAATCAAGGTTTGATTTTCTCCTATTAATTAAGCAAAATGTTTGTTTAAATGAGCAAGAAGCACGAATTTGAAGCCGGAGTTTCATTAAAAGTATTATTGGAGAACGTCTGAATCGAATTACAAGCATTTTGGGGAAATCCGAAGATATCGAAAAAAAATCATATTTTTTCGCCGCCGCTCCCCCCTTTGAGAATTTCGAAAAATGATTTTTTTTCAAAGTCGTATTCTAGATGAACTGTGCTTCTAATATTAATTTTTGATTCAAACTGAGTACAAATTCACAAAAATTTCACAAGAAATCTGCTTAATGCAAAAAATATTCGAATTTTAAATATAGAAAATGCTTACTTTTTCAAAATATTTTTCCACTCTTGAAATCGAATACGTATCTGTTCCCGAATCTTTTTTTCATACCAGAAAAGAACTGTTTTATTACATATAATGCTGTCTAGGTACTAAGTTAAGCATTTGGACACTGTTTCCTGATATTTTGGAGTTCAATATTTGCAACAGAATTATGTAAAAAGAGATGATGTAAGAAAAAAAAATCAAGGTTTGATTTTCTCCTATTAATTAAGCAAAATGTTTGTTTAAATGAGCAAGAAGCACGATTTTGAAGCCGAAGTTTCATTAAAAGTATTATTGGAGAACGTCTGAATCGAATTACAAGCATTTTGGGGAAATCCGAAGATATCGAAAAAAAATCATATTTTTTCGCCGCCGCTCCCCCCTTGGAAAATTTCGAAAAAATGATTTTTTTTTCAAAGTCGTATTCTAGATGAACTGTGCTTCTAATACTAATTTTTGATTCAAACTAAGTACAAATTCACAAAAATGTTACAAGAAATCTGCTTAATGCAAAAAATATTCGAATTTTAAATATTGAAAATGCTTACTTTTTCGAAATATTTTTCCACTCTTGAAATCGAATAAGTATCTGTTCCCGAATCTTTTTTTCTTACCAGAAAAGAACTGTTTTATTACATATAATGCTGTCTAGGTACTAAGTTAAGCATTTGGACACTGTTTCCTGATATTTTGGAGTTCAATATTTGCAACAAAATTATGCTAAAAGAGATGATGTAAGAAAAAAAAATCAAGGTTTGATTTTCTCCTATTAATTAAGCAAAATGTTTGTTTAAATGAGCAAGAAGCACGAAGTTGAAGCCGGAGTTTCATTAAAAGTATTATTGGAGAACGTCTGAATCGAATTACAAGCATTTTGGGGAAATCCGAAGATATCGAAAAAAAATCATATTTTTTCGCCGCCGCTCCCCCCTTTTCAAAGTCGTATTCTAGATAAACTGTGCTTCTAATATTAATTTTTGATTCAAACTGAGTACAAATTCACAAAAAATTTACAAGAAATCTGCTTAATGCAAAAAATATTCGAATTTTAAATATAGAAAATGCTTACTTTTTCGAAATATTTTTCCACTCTTGAAATCGAATACGTATCTGTTCCCGAATCTTTTTTTCTTACCAGAAAAGAACTGTTTTATTACATATAATACTGTCTAGGTACTAAGTTAAGCATTTGGACACTGTTTCCTGATATTTTGGAGTTCAATATTTGCAACAAAATTATGTAAAAAGAGATGATTTAAGAAAAAAAAATCAAGGTTTGATTTTCTCCTATTAATTAAGCAAAATGTTTGTTTAAATGAGCAAGAAGCACGAATTTGAAGCCGGAGTTTCATTAAAAGTATTATTGGAAAACGTCTGAATCGAATTACAAGCATTTTGGGGAAATCCGAAGATATCGAAAAAAAATCATATTTTTTCGCCGCCGCTCCCCCCTTGGAAAATTTCGAAAAAATGATTTTTTTTCAAAGTCGTATTCTAGATGAACTGTGCTTCTTATATTAATTTTTGATTCAAACTAAGTACAAATTCACAAAAATGTTACAAGAAATCTGCTTAATGCAAAAAATATTCGAATTTTAAATATAGAAAATGCTTACTTTTTCGAAATATTTTTCCACTCTTGAAATCGAATACGTATCTGTTCCCGAATCTTTTTTTCTTA
Organism: Orthonevra nobilis; assembly: GCA_963555765.1. Classification (NCBI taxonomy): domain Eukaryota; kingdom Metazoa; phylum Arthropoda; class Insecta; order Diptera; family Syrphidae; genus Orthonevra; species Orthonevra nobilis. The sequence goes on from CAUVXE010000011.1 coordinate 3,123, forward strand.
CCAGAAAAGAACTGTTTTATTACATATAATGCTGTCTAGGTACTAAGTTAAGCATTTGGACACTGTTTCCTGATATTTTGGAGTTCAATATATGCAACAAAATTATGCTAAAAGAGATGATGTAAGAAAAAAAAATCAAGGTTTGATTTTCTCCTATTAATTAAGCAAAATGTTTGTTTAAATGAGCAAGAAGCACGATTTTGAAGCCGAAGTTTCATTAAAAGTATTATTGGAGAACGTCTGAATCGAATTACAAGCATTTTGGGGAAATCCGAAGATATCGAAAAAAAAACATTTTTTTTCGCCGCCGCTCGCCCCTTGGAAAATTTCGAAAAAATGATTTTTTTTTCAAAGTCGTATTCTAGATGAACTGTGCTTCTAATATTAATTTTTGATTCAAACTGAGTACAAATTCACAAAAATTTTACAAGAAATCTGCTTAATGCAAAAAATATTCGAATTTTAAATATAGAAAATGCTTACTTTTTCGAAATATTTTTCCACTCTTGAAATCGAATACGTATCTGTTCCCGAATCTTTTTTTCTTACCAGAAAAGAACTGTTTTATTACATATAATGCTGTCTAGGTACTAAGTTAAGCATTTGGACACTGTTTCCTGATATTTTGGAGTTCAATATTTGCAACAAAATTATGTAAAAAGAGATGATGTAAGAAAAAAAAATCAAGGTTTGATTTTCTCCTATTAATTAAGCAAAATGTTTGTTTAAATGAGCAAGAAGCACGAATTTGAAGCCGGAGTTTCATTAAAAGTATTATTGGAGAACGTCTGAATCGAATTACAAGCATTTTGGGGAAATCCGAAGATATCGAAAAAAAATCATATTTTTTCGCCGCCGCTCCCCCCTTTGAGAATTTCGAAAAATGATTTTTTTTCAAAGTCGTATTCTAGATGAACTGTGCTTCTAATATTAATTTTTGATTCAAACTGAGTACAAATTCACAAAAATTTTACAAGAAATCTGCTTAATGCAAAAAATATTCGAATTTTAAATATAGAAAATGCTTACTTTTTCAAAATATTTTTCCACTCTTGAAATCGAATACGTATCTGTTCCCGAATCTTTTTTTCTTACCAGAAAAGAACTGTTTTATTACATATAATGCTGTCTAGGTACTAAGTTAAGCATTTGGACACTGTTTCCTGATATTTTGGAGTTCAATATTTGCAACAAAATTATGTAAAAAGAGATGATGTAAGAAAAAAAAATCAAGGTTTGATTTTCTCCTATTAATTAAGCAAAATGTTTGTTTAAATGAGCAAGAAGCACGATTTTGAAGCCGAAGTTTCATTAAAAGTATTATTGGAGAACGTCTGAATCGAATTACAAGCATTTTGGGGAAATCCGAAGATATCGAAAAAAAACATTTTTTTTCGCCGCCGCTCCCCCCTTGGAAAATTTCGAAAAAATGATTTTTTTTTCAAAGTCGTATTCTAGATGAACTGTGCTTCTAATATTAATTTTTGATTCAAACTGAGTACAAATTCACAAAAATTTTACAAGAAATCTGCTTAATGCAAAAAATATTCGAATTTTAAATATAGAAAATGCTTACTTTTTCAAAATATTTTTCCACTCTTGAAATCGAATACGTATCTGTTCCCGAATCTTTTTTTCTTACCAGAAAAGAACTGTTTTATTACATATAATGCTGTCTAGGTACTAAGTTAAGCATTTGGACACTGTTTCCTGATATTTTGGAGTTCAATATTTGCAACAAAATTATGTAAAAAGAGATGATGTAAGAAAAAAAAATCAAGGTTTGATTTTCTCCTATTAATTAAGCAAAATGTTTGTTTAAATGAGCAAGAAGCACGATTTTGAGGCCGAAGTTTCATTAAAAGTATTATTGGAGAACGTCTGAATCGAATTACAAGCATTTTGGGGAAATCCGAAGATATCGAAAAAAAATCATATTTTTTCGCCGCCGCTCCCCCCTTGGAAAATTTCGAAAAAATGATTTTTTTTTCAAAGTCGTATTCTAGATGAACTGTGCTTCTAATACTAATTTTTGATTCAAACTAAGTACAAATTCACAAAAATGTTACAAGAAATCTGCTTAATGCAAAAAATATTCGAATCTTAAATATTGAAAATGCTTACTTTTTCGAAATATTTTTCCACTCTTGAAATCGAATAAGTATCTGTTCCCGAATCTTTTTTTCTTACCAGAAAAGAACTGTTTTATTACATATAATGCTGTCTAGGTACTAAGTTAAGCATTTGGACACTGTTTCCTGATATTTTGGAGTTCAATATTTGCAACAAAATTATGCTAAAAGAGATGATGTAAGAAAAAAAAATCAAGGTTTGATTTTCTCCTATTAATTAAGCAAAATGTTTGTTTAAATGAGCAAGAAGCACGAAGTTGAAGCCGGAGTTTCATTAAAAGTATTATTGGAGAACGTCTGTATCGAATTACAAGCATTTTGGGGAAATCCGAAGATATCGAAAAAAAATCATATTTTTTCGCCGCCGCTCCCCCCTTTTCAAAGTCGTATTCTAGATAAACTGTGCTTCTAATATTAATTTTTGATTCAAACTGAGTACAAATTCACAAAAATTTTACAAGAAATCTGCTTAATGCAAAAAATATTCGAATTTTAAATATAGAAAATGCTTACTTTTTCGAAATATTTTTCCACTCTTGAAATCGAATACGTATCTGTTCCCGAATCTTTTTTTTTGACCAGAAAAGAACTGTTTTATTACATATAATACTGTCTAGGTACTAAGTTAAGCATTTGGACACTGTTTCCTGATATTTTGGAGTTCAATATTTGCAACAAAATTATGTAAAAAGAGATGATGTAAGAAAAAAAAATCAAGGTTTGATTTTCTCCTATTAATTAAGCAAAATGTTTGTTTAAATGAGCAAGAAGCACGAATTTGAAGCCGGAGTTTCATTAAAAGTATTATTGGAAAACGTCTGAATCGAATTACAAGCATTTTGGGGAAATCCGAAGATATCGAAAAAAAATCATATTTTTTCGCCGCCGCTCCCCCCTTGGAAAATTTCGAAAAAATGATATTTTTTCAAAGTCGTATTCAAGATGAACTGTGCTTCTAATATTAATTTTTGATTCAAACTAAGTACAAATTCACAAAAATGTTACAAGAAATCTGCTTAATGCAAAAAATATTCGAATTTTAAATATAGAAAATGCTTACTTTTTCGAAATATTTTTCCACTCTTGAAATCGAATACGTATCTGTTCCCGAATCTTTTTTTCTTACCAGAAAAGAACTGTTTTATTACATATAATGCTGTCTAGGTACTAAGTTAAGCATTTGGACACTGTTTCCTGATATTTTGGAGTTCAATATTTGCAACAAAATTATGCTAAAAGAGATGATGTAAGAAAAAAAAATCAAGGTTTGATTTTCTCCTATTAATTAAGCAAAATGTTTGTTTAAATGAGCAAGAAGCACGATTTTGAAGCCGAAGTTTCATTAAAAGTATTATTGGAGAACGTCTGAATCGAATTACAAGCATTTTGGGGAAATCCGAAGATATCGAAAAAAAACCATTTTTTTTCGCCGCCGCTCCCCCCTTGGAAAATTTCGAAAAAATGATTTTTTTTTCAAGGTCGTATTCTAGATGAACTGTGCTTCTAATATTAATTTTTGATTCAAACTGAGTACAAATTCACAAAAATTTTACAAGAAATCTGCTTAATGCAAAAAATATTCGAATTTTAAATATAGAAAATGCTTACTTTTTCGAAATATTTTTCCACTCTTGAAATCGAATACGTATCTGTTCCCGAATCTTTTTTTCTTACCAGAAAAGAACTGTTTTATTACATATAATGCTGTCTAGGTACTAAGTTAAGCATTTGGACACTGTTTTCTGATATTTTGGAGTTCAATATTTGCAACAAAATTATGTTAAAAGAGATAATGTAAGAAAAAAAAATCAAGGTTTGATTTTCTCCTATAAATTAAGCAAAATGTTTGTTTAAATGAGCAAGAAGCACGAATTTGAAGCCGGAGTTTCATTAAAAGTATTATTGGAGAACGTCTGAATCGAATTACAAGCATTTTGGGGAAATCCGAAGATATCGAAAAAAAATCATTTTTTTTTCGCCGCCGCTCCCCCCTTGGAAAATTTCGAGAAAATGATTTTTTTTCAAAGTCGTATTCTAGATGAACTGTGCTTCTAATATTAATTTTTGATTCAAACTGAATACAAATTCACAAAAATTTTACAAGAAAACTTAATGCAAAAAATATTCGAATTTTAAATATAGAAAATGCTTACTTTTTCGAAATATTTTTCCACTCTTGAAATCGAATACGTATCTGTTCCCGAATCTTTTTTTCTTACCAGAAAAGAACTGTCTTATTACATATAATGCTGTCTAGGTACTAAGTTAAGCATTTGGACACTGTTTCCTGATATTTTGGAGTTCAATATTTGCAACAAAATTATGTAAAAAGAGATGATGTAAGAAAAAAGAATCAAGGTTTGATTTTCTCCTATTAATTAAGCAAAATGTTTGTTTAAATGAGCAAGAAGCACGATTTGAAGCCGAAGTTTCATTAAAAGTATTATTGGAGAACGTCTGAATCGAATTACAAGCATTTTGGGGAAATCCGAAGTTATCGAAAAAAAATCATATTTTTTCGCCGCCGCTCCCCCCTTGGAAAATTTCGAAAAAATGATTTTTTTTCAAAGTCGTATTCTAGATGAACTGTGCTTCTAATATTAATTTTTGATTCAAACTGAGTACAAATTCACAAAAATTTTACAAGAAATCTGCTTAATGCAAAAAATATTCGAGTTTTAAATATAGAAAATGCTTACTTTTTCGAAATATTTTTCCACTCTTGAAATCGAATACGTATCTGTTCCCGAATCTTTTTTTCTTATCAGAAAAGAACTGTTTTATTACATATAATGCTGTCTAGGTACTAAGTTAAGCATTTGGACACTGTTTCCTGATATTTTGGAGTTCAATATTTGCAACAAAATTATGCTAAAAGAGATGATGTAAGAAAAAAAAATCAAGGTTTGACTTTCTCCTATTAATTAAGCAAAATGTTTGTTTAAATGAGCAAGAAGCATGAATTTGAAGCCGGAGTTTCATTAAAAGTATTATTGGAGAACGTCTGAATCGAATTACAAGCATTTTGGGGAAATCCGAAGATATCGAAAAAAAATCATATTTTTTCGCCGCCGCTCCCCCCTTTGAGAATTTCGAAAAATGATTTTTTTTCAAAGTCGTATTCTAGATGAACTGTGCTTCTTATATTAATTTTTGATTCAAACTGAGTACAAATTCACAAAAATTTTACAAGAAATCTGCTTAATGCAAAAAATATTCGAATTTTAAATATAGAAAATGCTTACTTTTTCGAAATATTTTTCCACTCTTGAAATCGAATACGTATCTGTTCCCGAATCTTTTTTTCTTACCAGAAAAGAACTGTTTTATTACATATAATGCTGTCAAGGTACTAAGTTAAGCATTTGGACACTGTTTTCTGATATTTTGGAGTTCAATATTTGCAAAAAAATTATGTTAAAAGAGATAATGTAAGAAAAAAAAATCAAGGTTTGATTTTCTCCTATAAATTAAGCGAAATGTTTGTTTAAATGAGCAAGAAGCTTGAATTTGAAGCCGGTGTTTCATTAAAAGTATTATTGGAGAACGTCTGAATCGAATTACAAGCATTTTGGGGAAATCCGAATATATCGAAAAAAAATCATATTTTTTCGCCGCCGCTCCCCCCTTGGAAAATTTCGAAAAAATGATTTTTTTTCAAAGTCGTATTCTAGATGAACTGTGCTTCTAATATTAATTTTTGATTCAAACTAAGTACAAATTCACAAAAATGTTACAAGAAATCTGCTTAATGCAAAAAATATTCGAATTTTAAATATTGAAAATGCTTACTTTTTCGAAATATTTTTCCACTCTTGAAATCGAATAAGTATCTGTTCCCGAATCTTTTTTTCTTACCAGAAAAGAACTGTTTTATTACATATAACGCTGTCTAGGTACTAAGTTAAGCATTTGGACACTGTTTTCTGATATTTTGGAGTTCAATATTTGCAACAAAATTATGTTAAAAGAGATGATGTGGGAAAAAAAAATCAAGGTTTGATTTCCTCCTATTAATTAAGCAAAATGTTTGTTTAAATGAGCAAGAAGTACGATTTTGAAGCCGAAGTTTCATTAAAAGTATTATTGGAGAACGTCTGAATCGAGTTACAAGCATTTTGGGGAAATCCGAAGATATCGAAAAAAAATCATATTTTTTCGCCGCCGCTCCCCCCTTGGAAAATTTCGAAAAAATGATTTTTTTTTCAAAGTCGTATTCTAGATGAACTGTGCTTCTAATATTAATTTTTGATTCAAACTAAGTACAAATTCACAAAAATGTTACAAGAAATCTGCTTAATGCAAAAAATATTCGAATTTTAAATATTGAAAATGCTTACTTTTTCGAAATATTTTTCCACTCTTGAAATCGAATAAGTATCTGTTCCCGAATCTTTTTTTCTTACCAGAAAAGAACTGTTTTATTACATATAATGCTGTCTAGGTACTATGTTAAGCATTTGGACACTGTTTCCTGATATTTTGGAGTTCAATATTTGCAACAAAATTATGCTAAAAGAGATGATGTAAGAAAAAAAAATCAAGGTTTGATTTTCTCCTATTAATTAAGCAAAATGTTTGTTTAAATGAGCAAGAAGCACGATTTTGAAGCCGAAGTTTCATTAAAAGTATTATTGGAGAACGTCTGAATCGAATTACAAGCATTTTGGGGAAATCCGAAGATATCGAAAAAAAATCATTTTTTTTCGCCGCCGCTCCCCCCTTGGAAAATTTCGAAAAAATGATTTTTTTTTCAAAGTCGTATTCTAGATGAACTGTGCTTCTAATATTAATTTTTGATTCAAACTGAGTACAAATTCACAAAATTTTACAAGAAATCTGCTTAATGCAAAAAATATTCGAATTTTAAATATAGAAAATGCTTACTTTTTCGAAATATTTTTCCACTCTTGAAATCGAATACGTATCTGTTCCCGAATCTTTTTTTCTTACCAGAAAAGAACTGTTTTATTACATATAATGCTGTCTAGGTACTAAGTTAAGCATTTGGACACTGTTTCCTGATATTTTGGGGTTCAATATTTGCAACAAAATTATGTTAAAAGAGATGATGTGAGAAAAAAAAATCAAGGTTTGATTTCCTCCTATTAATTAAGCAAAATGTTTGTTTAAATGAGCAAGAAGCACGATTTTGAAGCCGAAGTTTCATTAAAAGTATTATTGGAGAACGTCTGAATCGAATTACAAGCATTTTGGGGAAATCCGAAGATATCGAAATAAAATCATATATTTTCGCCGCCGCTCCCCCCTTTGAGAATTTCGAAAAATGATTTTTTTTCAAAGTCGTATTCTAGATGAACTGTGCTTCTAATATTAATTTTTGATTCAAACTGAGTACAAAATCACAAAAATTTTACAAGAAATCTGCTTAATGCAAAAAATATTCGAATTTTAAATATAGAAAATGCTTACTTTTTCGAAATATTTTTCCACTCTTGAAATCGAATACGTATCTGTTCCCGAATCTTTTTTCTTACCAGAAAAGAACTGTTTTATTACATATAATGCTGTCTAGGTACTAAGTTAAGCATTTGGACACTGTTTCCTGATATTTTGGGGTTCAATATTTGCAACAAAATTATGTTAAAAGAGATGATGTGAGAAAAAAAATCAAGGTTTGATTTCCTCCTATTAATTAAGCAAAATGTTTGTTTAAATGAGCAAGAAGCACGATTTTGAAGCCGAAGTTTCATTAAAAGTATTATTGGAGAACGTCTGAATCGAATTACAAGCATTTTGGGGAAATCCGAAGATATCGAAATAAAATCATATATTTTCGCCGCCGCTCCCCCCTTTGAGAATTTCGAAAAATGATTTTTTTTCAAAGTCGTATTCTAGATGAACTGTGCTTCTCATATTAATTTTTGATTCAAACTGAGTACAAATTCACAAAAATTTTACAAGAAATCTGCTTAATGCAAAAAATATTCGAATTTTAAATATAGAAAATGCTTACTTTTTCGAAATATTTTTCCACTCTTGAAATCGAATACGTATCTGTTCCCGAATCTTTTTTTCTTACCAGAAAAGAACTGTTTTATTACATATAATGCTGTCTAGGTACTAAGTTAAGCATTTGGACACTGTTTCCTGATATTTTGGAGTTCAATATTTGCAACAAAATTATGTAAAAAGAGATGATGTAAGAAAAAAAAATCAAGGTTTGATTTTCTCCTATTAATTAAGCAAAATGTTTGTTTAAATGAGCAAGAAGCACGATTTGAAGCCGAAGTTTCATTAAAAGTATTATTGGAGAACGTCTGAATCGAATTACAAGCATTTTGGGGAAATCCGAAGATATCGAAAAAAAATCATTTTTTTTCGCCGCCGCTCCCCCCTTGGAAAATTTCGAAAAAATGATTTTTTTTCAAAGTCGTATTCTAGATGAACTGTGCTTCTAAATTAATTTTTGATTCAAACTGAGTACAAATTCACAAAAATTTTACAAGAAATCTGCTTAATGCAAAAAATATTCGAATTTTAAATATTGAAAATGCTTACTTTTTCGAAATATTTTTCCACTCTTGAAATCGAATACGTATCTGTTCCCGAATATTTTTTTCATACCAGAAAAGAACTGTTTTATTACATATAATGCTGTCTAGGTACTAAGTTAAGCATTTGGACACTGTTTCCTGATATTTTGGAGTTCAATATTTGCAACAAAATTATGTAAAAAGAGATAATGTAAGAAAAAAAAAATCAAGGTTTGATTTTCTCCTATAAATTAAGCGAAATGTTTGTTTAAATGAGCAAGAAGCACGATTTTGAAGCCGAAGTTTCATTAAAAGTATTATTGGAGAACGTCTGAATCGAATTACAAGCATTTTGGGGAAATCCGAAGATATCGAAAAAAAATCATTTTTTTTCGCCGCCGCTCCCCCCTTGGAAAATTTCGAAAAAATGATTTTTTTTCAAAGTCGTATTCTAGATGAACTGTGCTTCTAATATTAATTTTTGATTCAAACTGAGTACAAATTCACAAAAATTTTACAAGAAATCTGCTTAATGCAAAGAATATTCGAATTTTAAATATAGAAAATGCTTACTTTTTCGAAATATTTTTCCACTCTTGAAATCGAATACGTATCTGTTCCCGAATCTTTTTTTCTTACCAGAAAAGAACTGTTTTATTACATATAATGCTGTTTAGGTACTAAGTTAAGCATTTGGACACTGTTTTCTGATATTTTGGAGTTCAATATTTGCAACAAAATTATGCTAAAAGAGATGATGTAAGAAAAAAAAATCAAGGTTTGATTTTCTCCTATTAATTAAGCAAAATGTTTGTTTAAGTGAGCAAGAAGCACGATTTTGAAGCCGAAGTTTCATTAAAAGTATTATTGGAGAACGTCTGAATCGAATTACAAGCATTTTGGGGAAATCCGAAGATATCGAAAAAAAATCATATTTTTTCGCCGCCGCTCCCCCCTTGGAAAATTTCGAAAAATGATTTTTTTTCAAAGTCGTATTCTAGATGAACTGTGCTTCTAATATTAATTTTTGATTCAAACTGAGTACAAATTTACAAAAATTTTACAAGAAATCTGCTTAATGCAAAAAATATTCGAATTTTAAATATAGAAAATGCTTACTTTTTCGAAATATTTTTCCACTCTTGAAATCGAATACGTATCTGTTCCCGAATCTTTTTTTCTTACCAGAAAAGAACTGTTTTATTACATATAATGCTGTCTAGGTACTAAGTTAAGCATTTGGACACTGTTTCCTGATATTTTGGAGTTCAATATTTGCAACAAAATTATGTTAAAAGAGATGATGTAAGAAAAAAAAATCAAGGTTTGATTTTCTCCTATTAATTAAGCAAAATGTTTGTTTAAATGAGCAAGAAACACGATTTTGAAGCCGAAGTTTCATTAAAAGTATTATTGGAGAACGTCTGAATCGAATTACAAGCATTTTGGGGAAATCCGAAGATATCGAAAAAAAATCATTTTTTTTCGCCGCCGCTCCCCCCTTGGAAAATTTCGAAAAAATGATTTTTTTTCAAAGTCGTATTCTAGATGAACTGTGCTTCTAATATTAATTTTTGATTCAAACTGAGTACAAATTCACAAAAATTTTACAAGAAATCTGCTTAATGCAAAAAATATTCGAATTTTAAATATAGAAAATGCTTACTTTTTCGAAATATTTTTCCACTCTTGAAATCGAATACGTATCTGTTCCCGAATCTTTTTTTCTTACCAGAAAAGAACTGTTTTATTACATATAATGCTGTCTAGGTACTAAGTTAAGCATTTGGACACTGTTTTCTGATATTTTGGAGTTCAATATTTGCAACAAAATTATGCTAAAAGAGATGATGTAAGAAAAAAAAATCAAGGTTTGATTTTCTCCTATTAATTAAGCAAAATGTTTGTTTAAATGAGCAAGAAGCACGATTTTGAAGCCGAAGTTTCATTAAAAGTATTATTGGAGAACATCTGAATCGAATTACAAGCATTTTGGGGAAATCCGAAGATATCGAAAAAAAATCATATTTTTTCGCCGCCGCTCCCCCTTGGAAAATTTCGAAAAATGATTTTTTTTCAAAGTCGTATTCTAGATGAACTGTGCTTCTAATATTAATTTTTGATTCAAACTGAGTACAAATTCACAAAAATTTTACAAGAAATCTGCTTAATGCAAAAAATATTCGAATTTTAAATATAGAAAATGCTTACTTTTTCGAAATATTTTTCCACTCTTGAAATCGAATACGTATCTGTTCCCGAATCTTTTTTTCTTACCAGAAAAGAACTGTTTTATTACATATAATGCTGTCTAGGTACTAAGTTAAGCATTTGGACACTGTTTCCTGATATTTTGGAGTTCAATATTTGCAACAAAATTATGTTAAAAGAGATGATGTAAGAAAAAAAAATCAAGGTTTGATTTTCTCCTATTAATTAAGCAAAATGTTTGTTTAAATGAGCAAGAAGCACGATTTTGAAGCCGAAGTTTCATTAAAAGTATTATTGGAGAACGTCTGAATCGAATTACAAGCATTTTGGGAAATCCGAAGATATCGAAAAAAAATCATTTTTTTTCGCCGCCGCTCCCCCCTTGGAAAATTTCGAAAAAATGATTTTTTTTCAAAGTCGTATTCTAGATGAACTGTGCTTCTAATATTAATTTTTGATTCAAACTGAGTACAAATTCACAAAAATTTTACAAGAAATCTGCTTAATGCAAAAAATATTCGAATTTTAAATATAGAAAATGCTTACTTTTTCGAAATATTTTTCCACTCTTGAAATCGAATACGTATCTGTTCCCGAATCTTTTTTTCTTACCAGAAAAGAACTGTTTTATTACATATAATGCTGTCTAGGTACTAAGTTAAGCATTTGGACACTGTTTTCTGATATTTTGGAGTTCAATATTTGCAACAAAATTATGTAAAAAGAGATGATGTAAGAAAAAAAAATCAAGGTTTGATTTTCTCCTATTAATTAAGCGAAATGTTTGTTTAAATGAGCAAGAAGCACGATTTTGAAGCCGAAGTTTCATTAAAAGTATTATTGGAGAACGTCTGAATCGAATTACAAGCATTTTGGGGAAATCCGAAGATATCGAAAAAAAATCATTTTTTTTCGCCGCCGCTCCCCCCTTGGAAAATTTCGAAAAAATGATTTTTTTCAAAGTCGTATTCTAGATGAACTGTGCTTCTAATATTAATTTTTGATTTAAGCTGAGTACAAATTCACAAAAATTTTACAAGAAATCTGCTTAATGCAAAAAATATTCGAATTTTAAATATAGAAAATGCTTACTTTTTCGAAATGTTTTTCCACTCTTGAAATCGAATACGTATCTGTTCCGAATCTTTTTTTCTTACCAGAAAAGAACTGTTTTATTACATATAATGCTGTCTAGGTACTAAGTTAAGCATTTGGACACTGTTTTCTGATATTTTGGAGTTCAATATTTGCAACAAAATTATGTAAAAAGAGATGATGTAAGAAAAAAAAATCAAGGTTTGATTTTCTCCTATTAATTAAGCAAAATGTTTGTTTAAATGAGCAAGAAGCACGATTTTGAAGCCGAAGTTTCATTAAAAGTATTATTGGAGAACGTCTGAATCGAATTACAAGCATTTTGGGGAAATCCGAAGATATCGAAAAAAAATCATATTTTTTCGCCGCCGCTCCCCCCTTTGAGAATTTCGAAAAATGATTTTTTTCAAAGTCGTATTCTAGATGAACTGTGCTTCTTATATTAATTTTTGATTCAAACTGAATACAAATTCACAAAAATTTTACAAGAAATCTGCTTAATGCAAAAAATATTCGAATTTTAAATATTGAAAATGCTTACTTTTTCGAAATATTTTTCCACTCTTGAAATCGAATAAGTATCTGTTCCCGAATCTTTTTTTCTTACCAGAAAAGAACTGTTTTATTACATATAATGCTGTCTAGGTACTAAGTTAAGCATTTGGACACTGTTTTCTGATATTTTGGAGTTCAATATTTGCAACAAAATTATGCTAAAAGAGATGATGTAAGAAAAAAATATCAAGGTTTGATTTTCTCCTATTAATTAAGCAAAATGTTTGTTTAAATGAGCAAGAAGCACGAATTTGAAGCCGGAGTTTCATTAAAAGTATTATTGGAGAACGTCTGAATCGAATTACAAGCATTTTGGGGAAATCCGAAGATATCGAAAAAAAATCATATTTTTCGCCGCCGCTCCCCCCTTGGAAAATTTCGAAAAAATGATTTTTTTTTCAAAGTCGTATTCTAGATGAACTGTGCTTCTAATATTAATTTTTGATTCAAACTAAGTACAAATTCACAAAAATGTTACAAGAAATCTGCTTAATGCAAAAAATATTCGAATTTTAAATATAGAAAATGCTTACTTTTTCGAAATATTTTTCCACTCTTGAAATCGAATACGTATCTGTTCCCGAATCTTTTTTCTTACCAGAAAAGAACTGTTTTATTACATATAATGCTGTCTAGGTACTAAGTTAAGCATTTGGACACTGTTTCCTGATATTTTGGAGTTCAATATTTGCAACAAAATTATGTAAAAAGAGATGATGTAAGAAAAAATATCAAGGTTTGATTTTCTCCTATTAATTAAGCAAAATGTTTGTTTAAATGAGCAAGAAGCACGATTTTGAAGCCGAAGTTTCATTAAAAGTATTATTGGAGAACGTCTGAATCGAATTACAAGCATTTTGGGGAAATCCGAAGATATCGAAAAACAATCATATTTTTTCGCCGCCGCTCCCCCCTTGGAAAATTTCGAAAAATGATTTTTTTTCAAAGTCGTATTCTAGATGAACTGTGCTTCTAATATTAATTTTTGATTCAAACTGAGTACAAATTCACAAAAATGTTACAAGAAATCTGCTTAATGCAAAAAATATTCGAATTTTAAATATTGAAAATGCTTACTTTTTCGAAATATTTTTCCACTCTTGAAATCGAATACGTATCTGTTCCCGAATCTTTTTTTCTTACCAGAAAAGAACTGTTTTATTACATATAATGCTGTCTAGGTACTAAGTTAAGCATTTGGACACTGTTTCCTGATATTTTGGAGTTCAATATTTGCAACAAAATTATGTAAAAAGAGATGATGTAAGAAAAAAAAATCAAGGTTTGATTTTCTCCTATTAATTAAGCAAAATGTTTGTTTAAATGAGCAAGAAGCACGATTTTGAAGCCGGAGTTTCATTAAAAGTATTACTGGAGAACGTCTGAATCGAATTACAAGCATTTTGGGGAAATCCGAAGATATCGAAAAAAAATCATTTTTTTTCGCCGCCGCTCCCCCCTTGGAAAATTTCGAAAAAATGATTTTTTTTCAAAGTCGTATTCTAGATGAACTGTGCTTCTAATATTAATTTTTGATTCAAACTGAGAACAAATTCACAAAAATTTTACAAGAAATCTGCTTAATGCAAAAAATATTCGAATTTTAAATATAGAAAATGCTTACTTTTTCGAAATATTTTTCCACTCTTGAAATCGAATACGTATCTGTTCCCGAATCTTTTTTTCTTACCAGAAAAGAACTGTTTTATTACATATAATGCTGTCTAGGTACTAAGTTAAGCATTTGGACACTGTTTCCTGATATTTTGGAGTTCAATATTTGCAACAAAATTATGTAAAAAGAGATGATGTAAGAAAAAAAAATCAAGGTTTGATTTTCTCCTATTAATTAAGCAAAATGTTTGTTTAAATGAGCAAGAAGCACGATTTTGAAGCCGAAGTTTCATTAAAAGTATTATTGGAGAACGTCTGAATCGAATTACAAGCATTTTGGGGAAATCCGAAGATATCGAAAAAAAATCATTTTTTTTCGCCGCCGCTCCCCCTTGGAAAATTTGATTTTTTTTTCAAAGTCGTATTCTAGATGAACTGTGCTTCTAATATTAATTTTTGATTCAAACTGAGTACAAATTCACAAAAATTTTACAAGAAATCTGCTTAATGCAAAAAATATTCGAATTTTAAATATAGAAAATGCTTACTTTTTCGAAATATTTTTCCACTCTTGAAATCGAATACGTATCTGTTCCCGAATCTTTTTTTCTTACCAGAAAAGAACTGTTTTATTACATATAATGCTGTCTAGGTACTAAGTTAAGCATTTGGACACTGTTTTCTGATATTTTGGAGTTCAATACTTGCAACAAAATTATGTAAAAAGAGATGATGTAAGAAAAAAAAATCAAGGTTTGATTTTCTCCTATTAATTAAGCAAAATGTTTGTTTAAATGAGCAAGAAGCACGATTTTGAAGCCGAAGTTTCATTAAAAGTATTATTGGAGAACGTCTGAATCGAATTACAAGCATTTTGGGGAAATCCGAAGATATCGAAAAAAAATCATATTTTTTCGCCGCCGCTCCCCCCTTGGAAAATTTCGAAAAAATGATTTTTTTTCAAAGTCGTATTCTGGATGAACTGTGCTTCTAATATTAATTTTTGATTCAAACTGAGTACAAATTCACAAAAATTTTACAAGAAATCTGCTTAATGCAAAAAATATTCGAATTTTAAATATAGAAAATGCTTACTTTTTCGAAATATTTTTCCACTCTTGAAATCGAATACGTATCTGTTCCCGAATCTTTTTTTCTTACCAGAAAAGAACTGTTTTATTACATATAATGCTGTCTAGGTACTAAGTTAAGCATTTGGACACTGTTTCCTGATATTTTGGAGTTCAATATTTGCAACAAAATTATGTAAAAAGAGATGATGTAAGAAAAAAAAATCAAGGTTTGATTTTCTCCTATTAATTAAGCAAAATGTTTGTTTAAATGAGCAAGAAGCACGATTTTGAAGCCGAAGTTTCATTAAAAGTATTATTGGAGAACGTCTGAATCGAATTACAAGCATTTTGGGGAAATCCGAAGATATCGTAAAAAAATCATTTTTTTTCGCCGCCGCTCCCCCCTTGGAAAATTTCGAAAAAATGATTTTTTTTCAAAGTCGTATTCTAGATGAACTGTGCTTCTAATATTAATTTTTGATTCAAACTGAGTACAAATTCACAAAAATGTTACAAGAAATCTGCTTAATGCAAAAAATATTCGAATTTTAAATATAGAAAATGCTTACTTTTTCGAAATATTTTTCCACTCTTGAAATCGAATACGTATCTGTTCCCGAATCTTTTTTTCTTACCAGAAAAGAACTGTTTTATTACATATAATGCTGTCTAGGTACTAAGTTAAGCATTTGGACACTGTTTCCTGATATTTTGGAGTTCAATATTTGCAACAAAATTATGTTAAAAGAGATAATGTAAGAAAAAAAAAATCAAGGTTTGATTTTCTCCTATAAATTAAGCGAAATGTTTGTTTAAATGAGCAAGAAGCTCGAATTTGAAGCCGGTGTTTCATCAAAAGTATTATTGGAGAACGTCTGAATCGAATTACAAGCATTTTGGGGAAATCCGAAGATATCGAAAAAAAATCATATTTTTTCGCCGCCGCTCCCCCCCTGGAAAATTTCGAAAAAATGATTTTTTTTCAAAGTCGTATTCTAGATGAACTGTGCTTCTTATATTAATTTTTGATTCAAACTAAGTACAAATTCACAAAAATGTTACAAGAAATCTGCTTAATGCAAAAAATATTCGAATTTTAAATATTGAAAATGCTTACTTTTTCGAAATATTTTTCCACTCTTGAAATCGAATAAGTATCTGTTCCCGAATCTTTTTTTCTTACCAGAAAAGAACTGTTTTATTACATATAATGCTGTCTAGGTACTAAGTTAAGCATTTGGACACTGTTTCCTGATATTTTGGAGTTCAATATTTGCAACAAAATTATGCTAAAAGAGATGATGTAAGAAAAAAAAATCAAGGTTTGATTTTCTCCTATTAATTAAGCAAAATGTTTGTTTAAATGAGCAAGAAGCACGAATTTGAAGCCGGAGTTTCATTAAAAGTATTATTGGAGAACGTCTGAATCGAATTACAAGCATTTTGGGGAAATCCGAAGATATCGAAAAAAAATCATATTTTTTCGCCGCCGCTCCCCCCTTTGAGAATTTCGAAAAATGATTTTTTTTCAAAGTCGTATTCTAGATGAACTGTGCTTCTAATATTAATTTTTGATTCAAACTGAATACAAATTCACAAAAATTTTACAAGAAAACTGCTTTATGCAAAAAATATTCGAATTTTAAATATAGAAAATGCTTACTTTTTCGAAATATTTTTCCACTCTTGAAATCGAATACGTATCTGTTCCCGAATCTTTTTTTCTTACCAGAAAAGAACTGTTTTATTACATATAATGCTGTCTAGGTACTAAGTTAAGCATTTGGACACTGTTTTCTGATATTTTGGAGTTCAATATTTGCAACAAAATTATGTTAAAAGAGATAATGTAAGAAAAAAAAATCAAGGTTTGATTTTCTCCTATAAATAAAGCGAAATGTTTGTTTAAATGAGCAAGAAGCTCGAATTAGAAGCCGGTGTTTCATTAAAAGTATTATTGGAGAACGTCTGAATCGAATTACAAGCATTTTGGGGAAATCCGAAGATATCGAAAAAAAATCATATTTTTTCGCCGCCGCTCCCCCCTTTGAGAATTTCGAAAAATGATTTTTTTTCAAAGTCGTATTCTAGATGAACTGTGCTTCTAATATTAATTTTTGATTCAAACTGAATACAAATTCACAAAAATTTTACAAGAAAACTGCTTAATGCAAAATATATTCGAATTTTAAATATAGAAAATGCTTACTTTTTCGAAATATTTTTCCACTCTTGAAATCGAATACGTATCTGTTCCCGAATCTTTTTTTTTACCAGAAAAGAACTGTTTTATTACATATAATGCTGTCTAGGTACTAAGTTAAGCATTTGGACACTGTTTCCTGATATTTTGGAGTTCAATATTTGCAACAAAATTATGCTAAAAGAGATGATGTAAGAAAAAAAAATCAAGGTTTGATTTTCTCCTATTAATTAAGCAAAATGTTTGTTTAAATGAGCAAGAAGCACGAATTTGAAGCCGGAGTTTCATTAAAAGTATTATTGGAGAACGTCTGAATCGAATTACAAGCATTTTGGGGAAATCCGAAGATATCGAACAAAAATCATATTTTTTCGCCGCCGCTCCCCCCTTTGAGAATTTCGAAAAATGATTTTTTTTCAAAGTCGTATTCTAGATGAACTGTGCTTCTAATATTAATTTTTGATTCAAACTGAATACAAATTCACAAAAATTTTACAAGAAAACTGCTTAATGCAAAAAATATTCGAATTTTAAATATAGAAAATGCTTACTTTTTCGAAATATTTTTCCACTCTTGAAATCGAATACGTATCTGTTCCCGAATCTTTTTTTCTTACCAGAAAAGAACTGTTTTATTACATATAATGCTGTCTAGGTACTAAGTTAAGCATTTGGACACTGTTTTCTGATATTTTGGAGTTCAATATTTGCAACAAAATTATGCTAAAAGAGATGATGTAAGAAAAAAAAATCAAGGTTTGATTTTCTCCTATTAATTAAGCAAAATGTTTGTTTAAATGAGCAAGAAGCACGATTTTGAAGCCGAAGTTTCATTAAAAGTATTATTGGAGAACGTCTGAATCGAATTACAAGCATTTTGGGGAAATCCGAAGATATCGAAAAAAAATCATTTTTTTTCGCCGCCGCTCCCCCCTTGGAAAATTTCGAAAAAATGATTTTTTTTCAAAGTCGTATTCTAGATGAACTGCGCTTCTAATATTAATTTTTGATTCAAACTAAGTACAAATTCACAAAAATGTTACAAGAAATCTGCTTAATGCAAAAAATATTCGAATTTTAAATATAGAAAATGCTTACTTTTTCGAAATATTTTTCCACTCTTGAAATCGAATACGTATCTGTTCCCGAATCTTTTTTTCTTACCAGAAAAGAACTGTTTTATTACATATAATGCTGTCTAGATACTAAGTTAAGCATTTGGACACTGTTTCCTGATATTTTGTAGTTCAATATTTGCAACAAAATTATGTAAAAAGAGAAGATGTAAGAAAAAAAAAATCAAGGTTTGATTTTCTCCTATTAATTAAGCAAAATGTTTGTTTAAATGAGCAAGAAGCACGATTTTGAAGCCGAAGTTTCATTAAAAGTATTATTGGAGAACGTCTGAATCGAATTACAAGCATTTTGGGGAAATCCGAAGATATCGAAAAAAAATCATATTTTTTCGCCGCCGCTCCCCCCTTGGAAAATTTCGAAAAAATGATTTTTTTTTCAAAGTCGTATTCTAGATGAACTGTGCTTCTAATATTAATTTTTGATTCAAACTAAGTACAAATTCACAAAAATGTTACAAGAAATCTGCTTAATGCAAAAAATATTCGAATTTTAAATATTGAAAATGCTAACTTTTTCGAAATATTTTTCCACTCTTGAAATCGAATACGTATCTGTTCCCGAATATTTTTTTCATACCAGAAAAGAACTGTTTTATTACATTTAATGCTGTCTAGGTACTAAGTTACGCATTTGGACACTGTTTCCTGATATTTTGGAGTTCAATATTTGCAACAAAATTATGTAAAAAGAGAAGATGTAAGAAAAAAAAAAATTAAGGTTTGATTTTCTCCTATTAATTAAGCGAAATGTTTGTTTAAATGAGCAAGAAGCTCGAATTTGAAGCCGGTGTTTCATTAAAAGTATTATTGGAGAACGTCTGAATCGAATTACAAGCATTTTGGGGAAATCCGAAGATATCGAAAAAAAATCATATTTTTTCGCCGCCGCTCCCCCCTTGGAAAATTTCGAAAAAATGATTTTTTTTCAAAGTCGTATTCTAGATGAACTGTGCTTCTAATATTAATTTTTGATTCAAACTGAGTACAAATTCACAAAAATTTTACAAGAAATCTGCTTAATGCAAAAAATATTCGAATTTTAAATATAGAAAATGCTTACTTTTTCGAAATATTTTTCCACTCTTGAAATCGAATACGTATCTGTTCCCGAATCTTTTTTTCTTACCAGAAAAGAACTGTTTTATTACATATAATGCTGTCTAGGTACTAAGTTAAGCATTTGGACACTGTTTTCTGATATTTTGGAGTTCAATATTTGCAACAAAATTATGTAAAAAGAGATGATGTAAGAAAAAAAAATCAAGGTTTGATTTTCTCCTATTAATTAAGCGAAATGTTTGTTTAAATGAGCAAGAAGCTTGAATTTGAAGCCGGTGTTTCATTAAAAGTATTATTGGAGAACGTCTGAATCGAATTACAAGCATTTTGGGGAAATCCGAAGATATCGAAAAAAAATCATATTTTTTCGCCGCCGCTCCCCCCTTGGAATATTTCGAAAAAATGATTTTTTTTCAAAGTCGTATTCTAGATGAACTGTGCTTCTAATATTAATTTTTGATTCAAACTGAGTACAAATTCACAAAAATGTTACAAGAAATCTGCTTAATGCAAAAAATATTCGAATTTTAAATATTGAAAATGCTTACTTTTTCGAAATATTTTTCCACTCTTGAAATCGAATACGTATCTGTTCCCGAATCTTTTTTTCTTACCAGAAAAGAACTGTTTTATTACATATAATGCTGTCTAGGTACTAAGTTAAGGATTTGGACACTGTTTCCTGATATTTTGGAGTTCAATATTTGCAACAAAATTATGTAAAAAGAGATGATGTAAGAAAAAAAAATCAAGGTTTGATTTTCTCCTATTAATTAAGCGAAATGTTTGTTTAACAAGCAAGAAGCACGATTTTGAAGCCGGAGTTTCATTAAAAGTATTATTGGAGAACGTCTGAATCGAATTACAAGCATTTTGGGGAAATCCGAAGATATCGAAAAAAAATCATATTTTTTCGCCGCCGCTCCCCCCTTGGAAAATTTCGAAAAAATGATTTTTTTTCAAAGTCGTATTCTAGATGAACTGTGCTTCTAATATTAATTTTTGATTCAAACTGAGTACAAATTCACAAAAATTTTACAAGAAATCTGCTTAATGCAAAAAATATTCGAATTTTAAATATAGAAAATGCTTACTTTTTCGAAATATTTTTCCACTCTTGAAATCGAATACGTATCTGTTCCCGAATCTTTTTTTCTTACCAGAAAAGAACTGTTTTATTACATATAATGCTGTCTAGGTACTAAGTTAAGCATTTGGACACTGTTTTCTGATATTTTGGAGTTCAATATTTGCAACAAAATTATGCTAAAAGTGATGATGTAAGAAAAAAAAATCAAGGTTTGATTTTCTCCTATTAATTAAGCAAAATGTTTGTTTAAATGAGCAAGAAGCACGAATTTGAAGCCGGAGTTTCATTAAAAGTATTATTGGAGAACGTCTGAATCGAATTACAAGCATTTTGGGGAAATCCGAAGATATCGAAAAAAAATCATATTTTTTCGCCGCCGCTCCCCCCTTTGAGAATTTCGAAAAATGATTTTTTTTCAAAGTCGTATTCTAGATGAACTGTGCTTCTAATATTAATTTTTGATTCAAACTAAGTACAAATTCACAAAAATGTTAGAAGAAATCTGCTTAATGCAAAAAATATTCGAATTTTAAATATTGAAAATGCTTACTTTTTCGAAATATTTTTCCACTCTTGAAATCGAATACGTATCTGTTCCCGAATCTTTTTTTCTTACCAGAAAAGAACTGTTTTATTACATATAATGCTGTCTAGGTACTAAGTTAAGCATTTGGACACTGTTTCCTGATATTTTGGAGTTCAATATTTGCAACAAAATTATGCTAAAAGAGATGATGTAAGAAAAAAAAATCAAGGTTTGATTTTCTCCTATTAATTAAGCAAAATGTTTGTTTAAATGAGCAAGAAGCACGATTTTGAAGCCGAAGTTTCATTAAAAGTATTATTGGAGAACGTCTGAATCGAATTACAAGCATTTTGGGGAAATCCGAAGATATCGAAAAAAAATCATATTTTTTCGCCGCCGCTCCCCCCTTGGAAAATTTCGAAAAAATGATTTTTTTTCAAAGTCGTATTCTAGATGAACTGTGCTTCTAATATTAATTTTTGATTCAAACTGAATACAAATTCACAAAAATTTTACAAGAAATCTGCTTAATGCAAAAAATATTCGAATTTTAAATATAGAAAATGCTTACTTTTTCGAAATATTTTTCCACTCTTGAAATCGAATACGTATCTGTTCCCGAATCTTTTTTTCTTACCAGAAAAGAACTGTTTTATTACATATAATGCTGTCTAGGTACTAAGTTAAGCATTTGGACACTGTTTTCTGATATTTTGGAGTTCAATATTTGCAACAAAATTATGCTAAAAGAGATGATGTAAGAAAAAAAAATCAAGGTTTGATTTTCTCCTATTAATTAAGCAAAATGTTTGTTTAAATGAGCAAGAAGCACGATTTTGAAGCCGAAGTTTCATTAAAAGTATTATTGGAGAACGTCTGAATCGAATTACAAGCATTTTGGGGAAATCCGAAGATATCGAAAAAAAATCATTTTTTTTCGCCGCCGCTCCCCCCTTTGAGAATTTCGAAAAATGATTTTTTTTCAAAGTCGTATTCTAGATGAACTGTGCTTCTAATATTAATTTTTGATTCAAACTGAGTACAAATTCACAAAAATGTTACAAGAAATCTGCTTAATGCAAAAAATATTCGAATTTTAAATATATAAAATGCTTACTTTTTCGAAATATTTTTCCACTCTTGAAATCGAATACGTATCTGTTCCCGAATCTTTTTTTCTTACCAGAAAAGAACTGTTTTATTACATATAATGCTGTCTAGGTACTAAGTTAAGCATTTGGACACTGTTTTCTGATATTTTGGAGTTCAATATTTGCAACAAAATTATGTAAAAAAAGAGATGATGTAAGAAAAAAAAATCAAGGTTTGATTTTCTCCTATTAATTAAGCAAAATGTTTGTTTAAATGAGCAAGAAGCTCGAATTTGAAGCCGGTGTTTCATTAAAGTATTATTGGAGAACGTCTGAATCGAATTACAAGCATTTTGGGGAAATCCGAAGATATCGAAAAAAAATCATATTTTTTCGCCGCCGCTCCCCCCTTGGAATATTTCGAAAAAATGATTTTTTTTCAAAGTCGTATTCTAGATGAACTGTGCTTCTAATATTAATTTTTGATTCAAACTGAGTACAAATTCACAAAAATGTTACAAGAAATCTGCTTAATGCAAAAAATATTCGAATGTTAAATATTGAAAATGCTTACTTTTTCGAAATATTTTTCCACTCTTGAAATCGAATACGTATCTGTTCCCGAATCTTTTTTTCTTACCAGAAAAGAACTGTTTTATTACATATAATGCTGTCTAGGTACTAAGTTAAGGATTTGGACACTGTTTCCTGATATTTTGGAGTTCAATATTTGCAACAAAATTATGTAAAAAGAGATGATGTAAGAAAAAAAAATCAAGGTTTGATTTTCTCCTATTAATTAAGCGAAATGTTTGTTTAACAAGCAAGAAGCACGATTTTGAAGCCGGAGTTTCATTAAAAGTATTATTGGAGAACGTCTGAATCGAATTACAAGCATTTTGGGGAAATCCGAAGATATCGAAAAAAAATCATATTTTTTCGCCGCCGCTCCCCCCTTGGAAAATTTCGAAAAAATGATTTTTTTTCAAAGTCGTATTCTAGATGAACTGTGCTTCTAATATTAATTTTTGATTCAAACTGAGTACAAATTCACAAAAATTTTACAAGAAATCTGCTTAATGCAAAAAATATTCGAATTTTAAATATAGAAAATGCTTACTTTTTCGAAATATTTTTCCACTCTTGAAATCGAATACGTATCTGTTCCCGAATCTTTTTTTCTTACCAGAAAAGAACTGTTTTATTACATATAATGCTGTCTAGGTACTAAGTTAAGCATTTGGACACTGTTTTCTGATATTTTGGAGTTCAATATTTGCAACAAAATTATGCTAAAAGTGATGATGTAAGAAAAAAAAATCAAGGTTTGATTTTCTCCTATTAATTAAGCAAAATGTTTGTTTAAATGAGCAAGAAGCACGAATTTGAAGCCGGAGTTTCATTAAAAGTATTATTGGAGAACGTCTGAATCGAATTACAAGCATTTTGGGGAAATCCGAAGATATCGAAAAAAAATCATATTTTTTCGCCGCCGCTCCCCCCTTTGAGAATTTCGAAAAATGATTTTTTTTCAAAGTCGTATTCTAGATGAACTGTGCTTCTAATATTAATTTTTGATTCAAACTAAGTACAAATTCACAAAAATGTTAGAAGAAATCTGCTTAATGCAAAAAATATTCGAATTTTAAATATTGAAAATGCTTACTTTTTCGAAATATTTTTCCACTCTTGAAATCGAATACGTATCTGTTCCCGAATCTTTTTTTCTTACCAGAAAAGAACTGTTTTATTACATATAATGCTGTCTAGGTACTAAGTTAAGCATTTGGACACTGTTTCCTGATATTTTGGAGTTCAATATTTGCAACAAAATTATGCTAAAAGAGATGATGTAAGAAAAAAAAATCAAGGTTTGATTTTCTCCTATTAATTAAGCAAAATGTTTGTTTAAATGAGCAAGAAGCACGATTTTGAAGCCGAAGTTTCATTAAAAGTATTATTGGAGAACGTCTGAATCGAATTACAAGCATTTTGGGGAAATCCGAAGATATCGAAAAAAAATCATATTTTTTCGCCGCCGCTCCCCCCTTGGAAAATTTCGAAAAAATGATTTTTTTTCAAAGTCGTATTCTAGATGAACTGTGCTTCTAATATTAATTTTTGATTCAAACTGAATACAAATTCACAAAAATTTTACAAGAAATCTGCTTAATGCAAAAAATATTCGAATTTTAAATATAGAAAATGCTTACTTTTTCGAAATATTTTTCCACTCTTGAAATCGAATACGTATCTGTTCCCGAATCTTTTTTTCTTACCAGAAAAGAACTGTTTTATTACATATAATGCTGTCTAGGTACTAAGTTAAGCATTTGGACACTGTTTTCTGATATTTTGGAGTTCAATATTTGCAACAAAATTATGCTAAAAGAGATGATGTAAGAAAAAAAAATCAAGGTTTGATTTTCTCCTATTAATTAAGCAAAATGTTTGTTTAAATGAGCAAGAAGCACGATTTTGAAGCCGAAGTTTCATTAAAAGTATTATTGGAGAACGTCTGAATCGAATTACAAGCATTTTGGGGAAATCCGAAGATATCGAAAAAAAATCATTTTTTTTCGCCGCCGCTCCCCCCTTTGAGAATTTCGAAAA
This sequence comes from Orthonevra nobilis, assembly GCA_963555765.1. Taxonomy (NCBI): domain Eukaryota; kingdom Metazoa; phylum Arthropoda; class Insecta; order Diptera; family Syrphidae; genus Orthonevra; species Orthonevra nobilis. Next base: position 28,018 of record CAUVXE010000011.1, read on the forward strand.
ATGATTTTTTTTCAAAGTCGTATTCTAGATGAACTGTGCTTCTAATATTAATTTTTGATTCAAACTGAGTACAAATTCACAAAAATGTTACAAGAAATCTGCTTAATGCAAAAAATATTCGAATTTTAAATATATAAAATGCTTACTTTTCGAAATATTTTTCCACTCTTGAAATCGAATACGTATCTGTTCCCGAATCTTTTTTTCTTACCAGAAAAGAACTGTTTTATTACATATAATGCTGTCTAGGTACTAAGTTAAGCATTTGGACACTGTTTTCTGATATTTTGGAGTTCAATATTTGCAACAAAATTATGTAAAAAAAGAGATGATGTAAGAAAAAAAAATCAAGGTTTGATTTTCTCCTATTAATTAAGCAAAATGTTTGTTTAAATGAGCAAGAAGCTCGAATTTGAAGCCGGTGTTTCATTAAAGTATTATTGGAGAACGTCTGAATCGAATTACAAGCATTTTGGGGAAATCCGAAGATATCGAAAAAAAATCATTTTTTTTCGCCGCCGCTCCCCCCTTGGAAAATTTCGAAAAAAATGATTTTTTTTCAAAGCCGTATTCTAGATGAACTGTGCTTCTAATATTAATTTTTGATTCAAACTAAGTACAAATTCACAAAAATGTTACAAGAAATCTGCTTAATGCAAAAAATATTCGAATTTTAAATATAGAAAATGCTTACTTTTTCGAAATATTTTTCCACTCTTGAAATCGAATACGTATCTGTTCCCGAATCTTTTTTTCTTACCAGAAAAGAACTGTTTTATTACATATAATGCTGTCTAGGTACTAAGTTAAGCATTTGGACACTGTTTTCTGATATTTTGGAGTTCAATATTTGCAACAAAATTATGTTAAAAGAGATAATGTAAGAAAAAAAAAAATCAAGGTTTGATTTTCTCCTATAAATTAAGCAAAATGTTTGTTTAAATAAGAAAGGAGCACGATTTTGAAGCCGGTGTTTCATTAAAAGTATTATTGGAGAACGTCTGAATCGAATTACAAGCATTTTGGGGAAATCCGAAGATATCGAAAAAAAATCATTTTTTTTCGCCGCCGCTCCCCCCTTGGAAAATTTCGAAAAAATGATTTTTTTTTCAAAGTCGTATTCTAGATGAACTGTGCTTCTAATATTAACTTTTGATTCAAACTGAGTACAAATTCACAAAAATGTTACAAGAAATCTGCTTAATGCAAAAAATATTCGAATTTTAAATATAGAAAATGCTTACTTTTTCGAAATATTTTTCCACTCTTGAAATCGAATACGTATCTGTTCCCGAATCTTTTTTTCTTACCAGAAAAGAACTGTTTTATTACATATAATGCTGTCTAGGTACTAAGTTAAGCATTTGGACACTGTTTTCTGATATTTTGGAGTTCAATATTTGCAACAAAATTATGCTAAAAGTGATGATGTAAGAAAAAAAAAATCAAGGTTTGATTTTCTCCTATTAATTAAGCAAAATGTTTGTTTAAATGAGCAAGAAGCACGAATTTGAAGCCGGAGTTTCATTAAAAGTATTATTGGAGAACGTCTGAATCGAATTACAAGCATTTTGGGGAAATCCGAAGATATCGAAAAAAATCATATTTTTTCGCCGCCGCTCCCCCCTTTGAGAATTTCGAAAAATGATTTTTTTTCAAAGTCGTATTCTAGATGAACTGTGCTTCTAATATTAATTTTTGATTCAAACTAAGTACAAATTCACAAAAATGTTACAAGAAATCTGCTTAATGCAAAAAATATTCGAATTTTAAATATTGAAAATGCTTACTTTTTCGAAATATTTTTCCACTCTTGAAATCGAATACGTATCTGTTCCCGAATCTTTTTTTCTTACCAGAAAAGAACTGTTTTATTACATATAATGCTGTCTAGGTACTAAGTTAAGCATTTGGACACTGTTTCCTGATATTTTGGAGTTCAATATTTGCAACAAAATTATGCTAAAAGAGATGATGTAAGAAAAAAAAATCAAGGTTTGATTTTCTCCTATTAATTAAGCAAAATGTTTGTTTAAATGAGCAAGAAGCACGATTTTGAAGCCGAAGTTTCATTAAAAGTATTATTGGAGAACGTCTGAATCGAATTACAAGCATTTTGGGGAAATCCGAAGATATCGAAAAAAAGTCATATTTTTTCGCCGCCGCTCCCCCCTTGGAAAATTTCGAAAAAATGATTTTTTTTCAAAGTCGTATTCTAGATGAACTGTGCTTCTAATATTAATTTTTGATTCAAACTGAATACAAATTCACAAAAATTTTACAAGAAATCTGCTTAATGCAAAAAATATTCGAATTTTAAATATAGAAAATGCTTACTTTTTCGAAATATTTTTCCACTCTTGAAATCGAATACGTATCTGTTCCCGAATCTTTTTTTCTTACCAGAAAAGAACTGTTTTATTACATATAATGCTGTCTAGGTACTAAGTTAAGCATTTGGACACTGTTTTCTGATATTTTGGAGTTCAATATTTGCAACAAAATTATGCTAAAAGAGATGATGTAAGAAAAAAAATCAAGGTTTGATTTTCTCCTATTAATTAAGCAAAATGTTTGTTTAAATGAGCAAGAAGCACGATTTTGAAGCCGAAGTTTCATTAAAAGTATTATTGGAGAATGTCTGAATCGAATTACAAGCATTTTGGGGAAATCCGAAGATATCGAAAAAAAATCATTTTTTTTCGCCGCCGCTCCCCCCTTTGAGAATTTCGAAAAATGATTTTTTTTCAAAGTCGTATTCTAGATGAACTGTGCTTCTAATATTAATTTTTGATTCAAACTGAGTACAAATTCACAAAAATGTTACAAGAAATCTGCTTAATGCAAAAAATATTCGAATTTTAAATATAGAAAATGCTTACTTTTTCGAAATATTTTTCCACTCTTGAAATCGAATACGTATCTGTTCCCGAATCTTTTTTTCTTACCAGAAAAGAACTGTTTTATTACATATAATGCTGTCTAGGTACTAAGTTAAGCATTTGGACACTGTTTTCTGATATTTTGGAGTTCAATATTTGCAACAAAATTATGTAAAAAGAGATGATGTAAGAAAAAAAAATCAAGGTTTGATTTTCTCCTATTAATTAAGCAAAATGTTTGTTTAAATGAGCAAGAAGCTCGAATTTGAAGCCGGTGTTTCATTAAAGTATTATTGGAGAACGTCTGAATCGAATTACAAGCATTTTGGGGAAATCCGAAGATATCGAAAACAAATCATTTTTTTCGCCGCCGCTCCCCCCTTGGAAAATTTCGAAAAAATGATTTTTTTTCAAAGTCGTATTCTAGATGAACTGTGCTTCTAATATTAATTTTTGATTCAAACTAAGTACAAATTCACAAAAATGTTACAAGAAATCTGCTTAATGCAAAAAATATTCGAATTTTAAATATAGAAAATGCTTACTTTTTCGAAATATTTTTCCACTCTTGAAATCGAATACGTATCTGTTCCCGAATCTTTTTTTCTTACCAGAAAAGAACTGTTTTATTACATATAATGCTGTCTAGGTACTAAGTTAAGCATTTGGACACCGTTTTCTGATATTTTGGAGTTCAATATTTGCAACAAAATTATGTTAAAAGAGATAATGTAAGAAAAAAAAAAATCAAGGTTTGATTTTCTCCTATAAATTAAGCAAAATGTTTGTTTAAATGAGCAAGAAGCACGATTTTGAAGCCGGTGTTTCATTAGAAGTATTATTGGAGAACGTCTGAATCGAATTACAAGCATTTTGGGGAAATCCGAAGATATCGAAAAAAAAATCATTTTTTTTCGCCGCCGCTCCCCCCTTGGAAAATTTCGAAAAAATGATTTTTTTTCAAAGTCGTATTCTAGATGAACTGTGCTTCTAATATTAATTTTTGATTCAAACTGAGTACAAATTCATAAAAATGTTACAAGAAATCTGCTTAATGCAAAAAATATTCGAATTTTAAATATAGAAAATGCTTACTTTTTCGAAATATTTTTCCACTCTTGAAATCGAATACGTATCTGTTCCCGAATCTTTTTTTCTTACCAGAAAAGAACTGTTTTATTACATATAATGCTGTCTAGGTACTAAGTTAAGCATTTGGACACTGTTTTCTGATATTTTGGAGTTCAATATTTGCAACAAAATTATGTTAAAAGAGATAATGTAAGAAAAAAAAAATCAAGGTTTGATTTTCTCCTATAAATTAAGCGAAATGTTTGTTTAAATGAGCAAGAAGCTCGAATTTGAAGCCGGTGTTTCATTAAAAGTATTATTGGAGAACGTCTGAATCGAATTACAAGCATTTTGGGGAAATCCGAAGATATCGAAAAAAAATCATATTTTTTCGCCGCCGCTCCCCCCTTGGAAAATTTCGAAAAAATGATTTTTTTTCAAAGTCGTATTCTAGATGAACTGTGCTTCTAATATTAATTTTTGATTCAAACTAAGTACAAATTCACAAAAATGTTACAAGAAATCTGCTTAATGCAAAAAATATTCGAATTTTAAATATTGAAAATGCTTACTTTTTCGAAATATTTTTTCCACTCTTGAAATCGAATAAGTATCTGTTCCCGAATCTTTTTTTCTTACCAGAAAAGAACTGTTTTATTACATATAATGCTGACTAGGTACTAAGTTAAGCATTTGGACACTGTTTTCTGATATTTTGGAGTTCAATATTTGCAACAAAATTATGTAAAAAGAGATGATGTAAGAAAAAAAAATCAAGGTTTGATTTTCTCCTATTAATTAAGCAAAATGTTTGTTTAAATGAGCAAGAAGTACGATTTTGAAGCCGAAGTTTCATTAAAAGTATTATTGGAGAACGTCTGAATCGAATTACAAGCATTTTGGGGAAATCCGAAGATATCGAAAAAAAATCATTTTTTTTCGCCGCCGCTCCCCCCTTGGAAAATTTCGAAAAAATGATTTTTTTTCAAAGTCGTATTCTAGATGAACTGTACTTCTAATATTAATTTTTGATTCAAACTGAGTACAAATTCACAAAAATTTTACAAGAAATCTGCTTAATGCAAAAAATATTCGAATTTTAAATATAGAAAATGCTTACTTTTTCGAAATATTTTTCCACTCTTGAAATCGAATACGTATCTGTTCCCGAATCTTTTTTTCTTACCAGAAAAGAACTGTTTTATTACATACAATGCTGTCTAGGTACTAAGTTAAGCATTTGGACACTGTTTCCTGATATTTTGGAGTTCAATATTTGCAACAAAATTATGTTAAAAGAGATGATGTAAGAAAAAAAAATCAAGGTTTGATTTTCTCCTATTAATTAAGCAAAATGTTTGTTTAAATGAGCAAGAAGCACGATTTTGAAGCCGGAGTTTCATTAAAAGTATTATTGGAGAACGTCTGAATCGAATTACAAGCATTTTGGGGAAATCCGAAGATATCGAAAAAAAATCATATTTTTTCGCCGCCGCTCCCCCTTGGAAAATTTCGAAAAAATGATTTTTTTTCAAAGTCGTATTCTAGATGAACTGTGCTTCTAATATTAATTTTTGATTCAAACTGAGTACAAATTCACAAAAATTTTACAAGAAATCTGCTTAATGCAAAAAATATTCGAATTTTAAATATTGAAAATGTTTACTTTTTCGAAATATTTTTCCACTCTTGAAATCGAATACGTATCTGTTCCCGAATCTTTTTTTCTTACCAGAAAAGAACTGTTTTATTACATATAACGCTGTCTAGGTACTAAGTTAAGCATTTGGACACTGTTTTCTGATATTTTGGAGTTCAATATTTGCAACAAAATTATGTTAAAAGAGATGATGTGAGAAAAAAAATCAAGGTTTGATTTCCTCCTATTAATTAAGCAAAATGTTTGTTTAAATGAGCAAGAAGCACGAATTTGAAGCCGGAGTTTCATTAAAAGTATTATTGGAGAACGTCTGAATCGAATTACAAGCATTTTGGGGAAATCCGAAGATATCGAAAAAAAATCATATTTTTTCGCCGCCGCTCCCCCCTTTGAGAATTTCGAAAAATGATTTTTTTTCAAAGTCGTATTCTAGATGAACTGTGCTTCTAATATTAATTTTTGATTCAAACTGAGTACAAATTCACAAAAATTTTACAAGAAATCTGCTTAATGCAAAAAATATTCGAATTTTAAATATAGAAAATGCTTACTTTTTCGAAATATTTTTCCACTCTTGAAATCGAATACGTATCTGTTCCCGAATCTTTTTTTCTTACCAGAAAAGAACTGTTTTATTACATATAATGCTGTCAAGGTACTAAGTTAAGCATTTGGACACTGTTTCCTGATATTTTGGAGTTCAATATTTGCAACAAAATTATGTAAAAAGAGATGATGTAAGAAAAAAAAATCAAGGTTTGATTTTCTCCTATTAATTAAGCAAAATGTTTGTTTAAATGAGCAAGAAGCACGATTTTGAAGCCGAAGTTTCATTAAAAGTATTATTGGAGAACGTCTGAATCGAATTACAAGCATTTTGGGGAAATCCGAAGATATCGAAAAAAAACATTTTTTTTCGCCGCCGCTCCCCCCTTTGAGAATTTCGAAAAATGATTTTTTTTCAAAGTCGTATTCTAGATGAACTGTGCTTCTAATATTAATTTTTGATTCAAACTGAATACAAATTCACAAAAATTTTACAAGAAAACTGCTTAATGCAAAAAATATTCGAATTTTAAATATAGAAAATGCTTACTTTTTCGAAATATTTTTCCACTCTTGAAATCGAATACGTATCTGTTCCCGAATCTTTTTTTCTTACCAGAAAAGAACTGTTTTATTACATATAATGCTGTCTAGGTACTAAGTTAAGCATTTGGACACTGTTTCCTGATATTTTGGAGTTCAATATTTGCAACAAAATTATGCTAAAAGAGATGATGTAAGAAAAAAAAATCAAGGTTTGATTTTCTCCTATTAATTAAGCAAAATGTTTGTTTAAATGAGCAAGAAGCACGAATTTGAAGCCGGAGTTTCATTAAAAGTATTATTGGAGAACGTTTGAATCGAATTACAAGCATTTTGGGGAAATCCGAAGATATCGAAAAAAAATCATATTTTTTCGCCGCCGCTCCCCCCTTTGAGAATTTCGAAAAATGATTTTTTTTTCAAAGTCGTATTCTAGATGAACTGTGCTTCTAATATTAATTTTTGATTCAAACTGAGTACAAATTCACAAAAATTTTACAAGAAATCTGCTTAATGCAAAAAATATTCGAATTTTAAATATAGAAAATGCTTACTTTTTCGAAATATTTTTCCACTCTTGAAATCGAATACGTATCTGTTCCCGAATCTTTTTTTCTTACCAGAAAAGAACTGTTTTATTACATATAATGCTGTCTAGGTACTAAGTTAAGCATTTGGACACTGTTTCCTGATATTTTGGAGTTCAATATTTGCAACAAAATTATGCTAAAAGAGATGATGTAAGAAAAAAAAATCAAGGTTTGATTTTCTCCTATTAATTAAGCAAAATGTTTGTTTAAATGAGCAAGAAGCACGATTTTGAAGCCGAAGTTTCATTAAAAGTATTATTGGAGAACGTCTGAATCGAATTACAAGCATTTTGGGGAAATCCGAAGATATCGAAAAAAAATCAGATTTTTTCGCCGCCGCTCCCCCCTTTGAGAATTTCGAAAAATGATTTTTTTTCAAAGTCGTATTCTTGATGAACTGTGCTTCTAATATTAATTTTTGATTCAAACTGAATACAAATTCACAAAAATTTTACAAGAAAACTGCTTAATGCAAAAAAAATTCGAATTTTAAATATAGAAAATGCTTACTTTTTCGAAATATTTTTCCACTCTTGAAATCGAATACGTATCTGTTCCCGAATCTTTTTTTCTTACCAGAAAAGAACTGTTTTATTACATATAATGCTGTCTAGGTACTAAGTTAAGCATTTGGACACTGTTTCCTGATATTTTGGAGTTCAATATTTGCAACAAAATTATGTAAAAAGAGATGATGTAAGAAAAAAAAAATCAAGGTTTGATTTTCTCCTATTAATTAAGCAAAATGTTTGTTTAAATGAGCAAGAAGCACGATTTTGAAGCCGAAGTTTCATTTAAAGTATTATTGGAGAACGTCTGAATCGAATTACAAGCATTTTGGGGAAATTCGAAGATATCGAAAAAAAATCATTTTTTTTCGCCGCCGCTCCCCCCTTGGAAAATTTCGAAAAAATGATTTTTTTTCAAAGTCGTATTCTAGATGAACTGTGCTTCTAATATTAATTTTTGATTCAAACTGAGTACAAATTCACAAAAATTTTACCAGAATTCTGCTTAATGCAAAAAATATTCGAATTTTAAATATAGAAAATGCTTACTTTTTCGAAATATTTTTCCACTCTTGAAATCGAATACGTATCTGTTCCCGAATCTTTTTTTCTTACCAGAAAAGAACTGTTTTATTACATATAATGCTGTCTAGGTACTAAGTTAAGCATTTGGACACTGTTTCCTGATATTTTGGAGTTCAATATTTGCAACAAAATTATGTAAAAAGATGATGTAAGAAAAAAAAATCAAGGTTTGATTTTCTCCTATTAATTAAGCAAAATGTTTGTTTAAATGAGCAAGAAGCACGATTTTGAAGCCGAAGTTTCATTAAAAGTATTATTGGAGAACGTCTGAATCGAATTACAAGCATTTTGGGGAAATCCGAAGATATCGAAAAAAAATCATTTTTTTTCGCCGCCGCTCCCCCCTTGGAAAATTTCGAAAAAATGATTTTTTTCAAAGTCGTATTCTAGATGAACTGTGCTTCTAATATTAATTTTTGATTCAAACTGAGTACAAATTCACAAAAATTTTACAAGAAATCTGCTTAATGCAAAAAATATTCGAATTTTAAATATAGAAAATGCTTACTTTTTCGAAATATTTTTCCACTCTTGAAATCGAATACGTATCTGTTCCCGAATCTTTTTTTCTTACCAGAAAAGAACTGTTTTATTACATATAATGCTGTCTAGGTACTAAGTTAAGCATTTGGACACTGTTTCCTGATATTTTGGAGTTCAATATTTGCAACAAAATTATGTAAAAAGAGATGATGTAAGAAAAAAAAATCAAGGTTTGATTTTCTCCTATAAATTAAGCAAAATGTTTGTTTAAATGAGCAAGAAGCACGATTTTGAAGCCGAAGTTTCATTAAAAGTATTATTGGAGAACGTCTGAATCGAATTACAAGCATTTTGGGGAAATCCGAAGATATCGAAAAAAAATCATTTTTTTTCGCCGCCGCTCCCCCCTTGGAAAATTTCGAAAAAATGATTTTTTTTCAAAGTCGTATTCTAGATGAACTGTGCTTCTAATATTAATTTTTGATTCAAACTGAGTACAAATTCACAAAAATTTTACAAGAAATCTGCTTAATGCAAAAAATATTCGAATTTTAAATATTGAAAATGCTTACTTTTTCGAAATATTTTTCCACTCTTGAAATCGAATAAGTATCTGTTCCCGAATCTTTTTTTCTTACCAGAAAAGAACTGTTTTATTACATATAATGCTGTCTAGGTACTAAGTTAAGCATTTGGACACTGTTTCCTGATATTTTGGAGTTCAATATTTGCAACAAAATTATGCTAAAAGAGATGATGTAAGAAAAAAAAATCAATGTTTGATTTTCTCCTATTAATTAAGCAAAATGTTTGTTTAAATGAGCAAGAAGCACGAATTTGAAGCCGGAGTTTCATTAACAGTATTATTGGAGAACGTCTGAATCGAATTACAAGCATTTTGGGGAAATCCGAAGATATCGAAAAAAAATCATATTTTTTCGCCGCCGCTCCCCCCTTTGAGAATTTCGAAAAATGATTTTTTTTCAAAGTCGTATTCTAGATGAACTGTGCTTCTAATATTAATTTTTGATTCAAACTGAATACAAATTCACAAAAAATTGCTTAATGCAAAAAATATTCGAATTTTAAATATAGAAAATGCTTACTTTTTCGAAATATTTTTCCACTCTTGAAATCGAATACGTATCTGTTCCCGAATCTTTTTTTCTTACCAGAAAAGAACTGTTTTATTACATTTAATGCTGTCTAGGTACTAAGTTAAGCATTTGGACACTGTTTCCTGATATTTTGGAGTTCAATATTTGCAACAAAATTATGCTAAAAGAGATGATGTAAGAAAAAAAAATCAAGGTTTGATTTTCTCCTATTAATTAAGCAAAATGTTTGTTTAAATGAGCAAGAAGCACGATTTTGAAGCCGAAGTTTCATTAAAAGTATTATTGGAGAACGTCTGAATCGAATTACAAGCATTTTGGGGAAATCCGAAGATATCGAAAAAAAATCATATTTTTTCGCTGCCGCTCCCCCCTTGGAAAATTTCGAAAAAATGATTTTTTTTCAAAGTCGTATTCTAGATGAACTGTGCTTCTAATATTAATTTTTGATTCAAACTAAGTACAAATTCACAAAAATGTTACAAGAAATCTGCTTAATGCAAAAAATATTCGAATTTTAAATATTGAAAATGCTTACTTTTCGAAATATTTTTCCACTCTTGAAATCGAATAAGTATCTGTTCCCGAATCTTTTTTGCTTACCAGAAAAGAACTGTTTTATTACATATAATGCTGTCTAGGTACTAAGTTAAGCATTTGGACACTGTTTCCTGATATTTTGGAGTTCAATATTTGCAACAAAATTATGCTAAAAGAGATGATGTAAGAAAAAAAAATTAAGGTTTGATTTTCTCCTATTAATTAAGCAAAATGTTTGTTTAAATGAGCAAGAAGCACGAATTTGAAGCCGGAGTTTCATTAAAAGTATTATTGGAGAACGTCTGAATCGAATTACAAGCATTTTGGGGAAATCCGAAGATATCGAAAAAAAATCATATTTTTTCGCCGCCGCTCCCCCCTTTGAGAATTTCGAAAATGATTTTTTTTCAAAGTCGTATTCTAGATGAACTGTGCTTCTAATATTAATTTTTGATTCAAACTGAATACAAATTCACAAAAATTTTTTTTGCTTAATGCAAAAAATATTCGAATTTTATATATAGAAAATGCTTACTTTTTCGAAATATTTTTCCACTCTTGAAATCGAATACGTATCTGTTCCCGAATCTTTTTTTCTTACCAGAAAAGAACTGTTTTATTACATATAATGCTGTCTAGGTACTAAGTTAAGCATTTGGACACTGTTTCCTGATATTTTGGAGTTCAATATTTGCAACAAAATTATGTAAAAAGAGATGATGTAAGAAAAAAAAATCAAGGTTTGATTTTCTCCTATTAATTAAGCAAAATGTTTGTTTAAATGAGCAAGAAGCACGATTTTGAAGCCGGTGTTTCATTAAAAGTATTATTGGAGAACGTCTGAATCGAATTACAAGCATTTTGGGGAAATCCGAAGATATCGAAAAAAAATCATATTTTTTCGCCGCCGCTCCCCCCTTGGAAAATTTCGAAAAAATGATTTTTTTTTCAAAGTCGTATTCTAGATGAACTGTGCTTCTAATATTAATTTTTGATTCAAACTGAGTACAAATTCACAAAAATTTTACAAGAAATCTGCTTAATGCAAAAAATATTCGAATTTTAAATATAGAAAATGCTTACTTTTTCGAAATATTTTTCCACTCTTGAAATCGAATACGTATCTGTTCCCGAATCTTTTTTTCTTACCAGAAAAGAACTGTTTTATTACATATAATGCTGTCTAGGTACTAAGTTAAGCATTTGGACACTGTTTTCTGATATTTTGGAGTTCAATATTTGCAACAAAATTATGTTAAAAGAGATAATGTAAGAAAAAAAAAATCAAGGTTTGATTTTCTCCTATAAATTAAGCGAAATGTTTGTTTAAATGAGCAAGAAGCTCGAATTTGAAGCCGGTGTTTCATTAAAAGTATTATTGGAGAACGTCTGAATCGAATTACAAGCATTTTGGGGAAATCCGAAGATATCGAAAAAAAATCATATTTTTTCGCCGCCGCTCCCCCCTTTGAGAATTTCGAAAAATGATTTTTTTTCAAAGTCGTATTCTAGATGAACTGTGCTTCTAATATTAATTTTTGATTCAAACTGAATACAAATTCACAAAAATTTTACAAGAAATCTGCTTAATGCAAAAAATATTCGAATTTTAAATATAGAAAATGCTTACTTTTTCGAAATATTTTTCCACTCTTGAAATCGAATACGTATCTGTTCCCGAATCTTTTTTTCTTACCAGAAAAGAACTGTTTTATTACATATAATGCTGTCTAGGTACTAAGTTAAGCATTTGGACACTGTTTTCTGATATTTTGGAGTTCAATATTTGCAACAAAATTATGTAAAAAGAGATGATGTAAGAAAAAAAAATCAAGGTTTGATTTTCTCCTATTAATTAAGCAAAATGTTTGTTAAAATGAGCAAGAAGCACGATTTTGAAGCCGGAGTTTCATTAAAAGTATTATTGGAGAACGTCTGAATCGAATTACAAGCATTTTGGGGAAATCCGAAGATATCGAAAAAAAATCATATTTTTTCGCCGCCGCTCCCCCCTTGGAAAATTTCGAAAAAATGATTTTTTTTCAAAGTCGTATTCTAGATGAACTGTGCTTCTAATATTAATTTTTGATTCAAACTGAGTACAAATTCACAAAAATTTTACAAGAAATCTGCTTAATGCAAAAAATATTCGAATTTTAAATATAGAAAATGCTTACTTTTTCGAAATATTTTTCCACTCTTGAAATCGAATACGTATCTGTTCCCGAATCTTTTTTTCATACCAGAAAAGAACTGTTTTATTACATTTAATGCTGTCTAGGTACTAAGTTAAGCATTTGGACACTGTTTCCTGATATTTTGGAGTTCAATATTTGCAACAAAATTATGTAAAAAGAGATGATGTAAGAAAAAAAAATCAAGGTTTGATTTTCTCCTAATAATTAAGCGAAATGTTTGTTTAAATGAGCAAGAAGCTCGAATTTGAAGCCGGTGTTTCATTAAAAGTATTATTGGAGAACGTCTGAATCGAATTACAAGCATTTTGGGGAAATCCGAAGATATCGAAAAAAAATCATATTTTTTCGCCGCCGCTCCCCCTTGGAAAATTTCGAAAAAATGATTTTTTTTCAAAGTCGTATTCTAGATGAACTGTGCTTCTAATATTAATTTTTGATTCAAACTGAGTACAAATTCACAAAAATTTTACAAGAAATCTGCTTAATGCAAAAAATATTCGAATTTTAAATATAGAAAATGCTTACTTTTTCGAAATATTTTTCCACTCTTGAAATCGAATACGTATCTGTTCCCGAATCTTTTTTTCTTACCAGAAAAGAACTGTTTCATTACATATAATGCTGTCTAGGTACTAAGTTAAGCATTTGGACACTGTTTTCTGATATTTTGGAGTTCAATATTTGCAACAAAATTATGTTAAAAGAGATAATGTAAGAAAAAAAAAATCAAGGTTTGATTTTCTCCTATAAATTAAGCGAAATGTTTGTTTAAATGAGCAAGAAGCTCGAATTTGAAGCCGGTGTTTCATTAAAAGTATTATTGGAGAACGTCTGAATCGAATTACAAGCATTTTGGGGAAATCCGAAGATATCGAAAAAAAATCATATTTTTTCGCCGCCGCTCCCCCCTTGGAAAATTTCGAAAAAATGATTTTTTTTTTCAAAGTCGTATTCTAGATGATCTGTGCTTCTAATATTAATTTTTGATTCAAACTAAGTACAAATTCACAAAAATGTTACAGGAAATCTGCTTAATGCAAAAAATATTCGAATTTTAAATATAGAAAATGCTTACTTTTTCGAAATATTTTTCCACTCTTGAAATCGAATACGTATCTGTTCCCGAATCTTTTTTTCTTACCAGAAAAGAACTGTTTTATTACATATAATGCTGTCTAGGTACTAAGTTAAGCATTTGGGCACTGTTTTCTGATATTTTGGAGTTCAATATTTGCAACAAAATTATGTTAAAAGAGATGATGTAAGAAAAAAAAATCAAGGTTTGATTTTCTCCTATTAATTAAGCAAAATGTTTGATTAAATGAGCAAGAAGCACGATTTTGAAGCCGGAGTTTCATTAAAAGTATTATTGGAGAACGTCTGAATCGAATTAC
>CAUVXE010000012.1:0-52383 GCA_963555765.1 Orthonevra nobilis
TTCAAAATGCACTTTTTTCCTGAATTCTCAAATGACGATTTCTATGATATTGATAAGCACGAGCATCACTTACTGAACACAAATTTGAAAATTTAGCTCTGAGAACATTTTATTGACAAAAATACTGAGATTTGAAATCCGAGGCTATTTTGCTTAATTCTGCTGAACTATAGCTCATGGTTTCAAAATGCACTTTTTTCCTGAATTCGCAAACGACGATTTCTATGATATTGACAACTACGAGCATCACTTTCTGAACACAAATTTGAAAATTTAGCTCTGAAAACCTTTTATTGACAAAAATACAGAGATTTGAAATTCGAGGCTATTTTGCTTAATTCTGCTGGACTATAGCCCATGGTTTCAAAATTCACTTTTTTCCTGAATTCTCAAATAACGATTTCTATGATATTGATAAGCACAAGCATCACTTACTGAACACAAATTTGAAAATTTAGCTCTGAGAACATTTATTGACAAAAATACTGAGATTTGAAATCCGAGGCTATTTTGCTTTATTCTGCTGAACTATAGCTCATGGTTTCAAAATGCACTTTTTTCCAGAATTCGCAAACGACGATTTCTATGATATTGACAACTACGAGCATCACTTTCTGAACACAAATTTGAAAATTTAGCTCTGAAAACCTTTTATTGACAAAAATACAGAGATTTGAAATTCGAGGCTATTTTGCTTAATTCTGCTGGACTATAGCCCATGGTTTCAAAATTCACTTTTTTCCTGAATTCTCAAATAACGATTTCTATGATATTGATAAGCACAAGCATCACTTACTGAACGCAAATTTGAAAATTTAGCTCTGAGAACATTTTATTGACAAAAATACAGAGATTTGAAATCCGAGGCTATTTTGCTTCATCCTGCTGGGCTATAGCCCATGGTTTCAAAATGCACTTTTTTCCTGAATTCGCAGATGACGATTTCTATGATATTGATAAGCACAAGCATCACTTACTGAACACAAATTTGAAAATTTAGCTCTGAGAACATTTTATTGACAAAAATACTGAGATTTGAAATCCGAGGCTATTTTGCTTTATTCTGCTGAACTATAGCTCATGGTTTCAAAATGCACTTTTTTCCTGAATTCGCAAACGACGATTTCTATGATATTGACAACTACGAGCATCACTTTCTGAACACAAATTTGAAAATTTAGCTCTGAAAACCTTTTATTGACAAAAATACAGAGATTTGAAATTCGAGGCTATTTTGCTTAATTCTGCTGGACTATAGCCCATGGTTTCAAAATTCACTTTTTTCCTGAATTCTCAAATAACGATTTCTATGATATTGATAAGCACAAGCATCACTTACTGAACGCAAATTTGAAAATTTAGCTCTGAGAACATTTTATTGACAAAAATACAGAGATTTGAAATCCGAGGCTATTTTGCTTCATCCTGCTGGGCTATAGCCCATGGTTTCAAAATGCACTTTTTTCCTGAATTCGCAGATGACGATTTCTATGATATTGATAAGAACGAGCATCACTTACTGAACACAAAATTGAAAATTTAGCTCTGAGAACATTTTATTGACAAAAATACTGAGATTTGAAATCCGAGGCTATTTTGCTTAATTCTGCTGAACTATAGCCCATGGTTTCAAAATGCACTTTTTTCCTGAATTCTCAAATGACGATTTCTATGATATTGATAAGCACGAGCATCACTTACTGAACACAAATTTGAAAATTTAGCTCTGAGAACATTTTATTGACAAAAATACTGAGATTTGAAATCCGAGGCTATTTTGCTTAATTCTGCTGGACTATAGCCCATGGTTTCAAAATGCACTTTTTTCCTGAATTCTCAAATGACGATTTCTATGATATTGATAAGCACGAGCATCACTTACTGAACACAAATTTGAAAATTTAGCTCTGAGAACATTTTATTGACAAAACTACAGAGATTTAAAATCCGAGGCTATTTTGCTTAATTCTGCTGGACTTGGTTTCAAAATGCACTTTTTTCCTAAATTCGCAAATGACGATTTCTATGATATTGGTAAGAACGAGCATCACATGCTGAACGCGAATTTGAAAATTTAGCTCTGAGAACCTTTTATTGACAAAAATACAGAGATTTGAAACCCGAGGCTATTTTGCTTAATTCAGCTGGACTATAGCCCATGGTTTCAAAATTCACCTTTTTCCTGAATTCGCAAATGACGATTTCTATGATATTGGTTATCGTGAGCATCACTTGCTGAACGCGAATTTGAAAATTTAGCTCTGAGAAACTTTTATTGACAAAAATACAGAGATTTGAAACCCGAGGCTATTTTGCTTAATTCAGCTGGACTATAGCCCATGGTTTCAAAATTCACTTTTTTCCTGAATTCGCAAATGACGATTTATATGATATTGGTTATCGCGAGCATCACTCATTGAACACAAATTCGAAAATTTAGCTCTGAGAACATTTTATTGACAAAGAAACAGAGATTTGAAATCCGAGGCTATTTTGCTTCATCCTGCTGGACTATAGCCCATGGTTTCAAAATTCACTTTTTTCCTGAATTCGCAAATGACGATTTGTATGATATTGATAAGCACGAACATCACTTACTGAACACAAATTTGAAAATTTAGCTCTGGGAACATTTTATTGACAAAAAAACAGAGATTTGAAATCCGAGGCTATTTTGCTTAATTCTGCTGGACTATAGCCCATGGTTTCAAAATTCACTTTTTTCCTGAATTCGCAAATGACGATTTCTATGATATTGATAAGCACGAGCATCACTTACTGAACACAAATTCGAAAATTTCGCTCTGAGAACATTTTATTGACTAAAAAACAGAGATTTGAAATCCGAGGCTATTTTGCTTCATCCTGCTGGACTATAGCCCATGGTTTCAAAATGCACTTTTTTCCCGAATTCGCAAATGACGATTTCTATTATATTGATAACCACGAGCATCACTTACTAAAAACAAATTTGAAAATTTAGCTCTGAGAACATTTTATTGACAAAAAAACAGAGATTTGAAATCCGAGGCTATTTTGCTTCATCCTGCTGGACTATAGCCCATGGTTTCAAAATGCACTTTTTTCTTGAATTCGCAAATGACGATTTCTATGATATTGATAACAACGAGCATCACTTACTAAAAACAAATTTGAAAATTTAGCTCTGAGAACATTTTATTGACAAAAAAACAGAGATTTGAAATCCGAGGCTATTTTGCTTCATCATGCTGGACTATAGCCCATGGTTTCAAAATGCTCTTTTTTCCTGAATTCGCAAATGACGATTTCTATTATATTGAAAACCATGAGCATCACTTACTAAAAACAAATTTGAAAATTTAGCTCTGAGAACATTTTATTGACAAAAATACAGAGATTTGAAATCCGAGGCTATTTTGCTTAATTCTGCTGGACTATAGCCCATGGTTTCAAAATGCTCTTTTTTCCTGAATTCGCAAATGACGATTTCTATTATATTGATAAGAACGAGCATCACTTACTGAACACAAATTTGAAAATTTAGCTCTGAGAACATTTTATTGACAAAAATACAGAGATTTGAATTCCGAGGCCCATGGTTTCAAAATGCACTTTTTTCTATGATATTTATAAGCACGAGCATCACTTTCTGAATACAAATTTGAAAATTTAGCTCTGAGAACCTTTTATTGATAAGAACGAGCATCACTTACTGAACACAAATTTGAAAATTTAGCTCTAAAAACCTTTTATTTACAAAAATGCAGAGATTTTAAATCCGAGGCTATTTTGCTTAATTCTGCTGGACTATAGCCCATGGTTTCAAAATGCACTTTTTTCCTGAATTCTCAAATGACGATTTTTATGATATTGATAAGCACGAGCATCACTTACTGAACACAAATTTGAAAATTTAGCTCTGAGAACATTTTATTGACAAAAATACAGAGATTTAAAATCCGAGGCTATTTTGCTTAATTCTGCTGGACTTGGTTTCAAAATGCACCATTCGCAAATGACGATTTCTATGATATTGATAAGCACGAGCATCACTTACTGAACACAAATTTGAAAATTTAGCTCTGGGAACATTTTATTGACAAAAAAACAGAGATTTGAAATCCGAGGCTATTTTGCTTAATTCTGCTGGGCTATAGCCCATGGTTTCAATATTCACTTTTTTCCTGTATTCGCAAATGACGATTTCTATGATATTGATAAGCACGAGCATCACTTACTGAACACAAATTTGAAAATTTAGCTCTGAGAACATTTTATTGACAAAAATACAGAGATTTGAAATCCGAGGCTATTTTGCTTAATTCTGCTGGACTATAGCCCATGGTTTCAAAATTCACTTTTTTCCTGAATTCGCAAATGACGATTTCTATGATATTGATAAGCACGAGCATCACTTACTGAACACAAATTCGAAAATTTCGCTCTGAGAACATTTTATTGACTAAAAAACAGAGATTTGAAATCCGAGGCTATTTAGCTTCATCCTGCTGGACTATAGCCCATGGTTTCAAAATGCACTTTTTTCCCGAATTCGCAAATGACGATTTCTATTATATTGATAACCACGAGCATCACTTACTAAAAACAAATTTGAAAATTTAGCTCTGAGAACATTTTATTGACAAAAAAACAGAGATTTGAAATCCGAGGCTATTTTGCTTCATCCTGCTGGACTATAGCCCATGGTTTCAAAATGCACTTTTTTCCTGAATTCTCAAATGACGATTTCTATGATAGCGACTACCACGAGCATCACTTACTGAACACAAATTTGAAAATTTAGCTCTGAGAACATTTTATTGACAAAAGTAGTGAGATTTGAAATCTGAGGCTATTTTGCTTAATTCTGCTGGACTATAGCTCATGGTTTCAAAATGCACTTTTTTCCTGAATTCGCAAATGACGATTTCTATGATACTGATAATCACGAGCATCACATACTGAACACAAATTTGAAAATTTAGCTCTGAGAACATTTTATTGACAAAAATACAGAGATTTAAAATCCGAGGCTATTTTGCTTAATTCTGCTGGACTATAGCCCATGGTTTCAAAATGAACTTTTTTCTTGAATTCGCAAATGACGATTTCTATTATATTGATAACCACGAGCATCACTTACTAAAAACAAATTTGAAAATTTAGCTCTGAGAACCTTTTGTTGACAAAAATACAGAGATTTTAATTCCGAGGCTATTTGGCTTAATTCTGCTGGACTTGGTTTCAAAATGCACTTTTTTCCTAAATTCGCAAATGACGATTTCTATTATATTGATAACCACGAGCATCACTTACTAAAAACAAATTTGAAAATTTAGCTCTGAGAACATTTTATTGACAAAAAAACAGAGATTTGAAATCCGAGGCTATTTTGCTTAATTCTGCTGGACTATAGCCCATGGTTTCAAAATGCACTTTTTTCCCGAATTCGCAAATGACGATTTCTATTATATTGATAACCACGAGCATCACTTACTGAACACAAATTTGAAAATTTAGCTCTGAGAACATTTTATTGACAAAAATACAGAGATTTGAATTCCGAGGCCCATGGTTTCAAAATGCACTTTTTTCTATGATATTTATAAGCACGAGCATCACTTTCTGAATACAAATTTGAAAATTTAGCTCTGAGAACCTTTTATTGATAAGAACGAGCATCACTTACTGAACACAAATTTGAAAATTTAGCTCTAAGAACCTTTTATTTACAAAAATGCAGAAATTTTAAATCCGAGGCTATTTTGCTTAATTCTGCTGGACTATAGCCTTTGGTTTCAAAATGCACTTTTTTCCTAAATTCGCAAATGACGATTTCTATTATATTGATAACCACGAGCATCACTTACTAAAAACAAATTTGAAAATTTAGCTCTGAGAACCTTTTATTGATAAGAACGAGCATCACTTACTGAACACAAATTTGAAAATTTAGCTCTGAGAACCTTTTATTGACAAAAATACAGAAATTTTAAATCCGAGGCTATTTTGCTTAATTCTGTTGGACAATAGCCCATGGTTTCTAAATTCACTTTTTTCCTGAATTCGCAAATGACGATTTCTATTATATTGATAACCACGAGCATCACTTACTGAACACAAATTTGAAAATTTAGCTCTGAGAACATTTTATTGACAAAAATAGAGAGATTTGAAATCCGAGGCCCATGGTTTCAAAATGCACTTTTTTCCTGAATTCTCAAATGACGATTTCTATGATAGCGACTACCACGAGCATCACTTACTGAACACAAATTTGAAAATTTAGCTCTGAGAACATTTTATTGACAAAAATACAGAGATTTGAAATCCGAGGCTATTTTGCTTCATCCTGCTGGACTATAGCCCATGGTTTCAAAATGCACTTTTTTCCTGAATTCTCAAATGACGATTTCTATGATATCGACTACCACGAGCATCACTTACTGAACACAAATTTGAAAATTTAGCTCTGAGAACATTTTATTGACAAAAATACAGAGATTTGAAATCCGAGGCTATTTTGCTTCATCCTGCTGGACTATAGCCCATGGTTTCAAAATGCACTTTTTTCCTGAATTCTCAAATGACGATTTCTATGATATCGACTACCACGAGCATCACTTACTGAACACAAATTTGAAAATTTAGCTCTGAGAACATTTTATTGACAAAAATACAGAGATTTGAAATCCGAGGCTATTTTGCTTCATCCTGCTGGACTATAGCCCATGGTTTCAAAATGCACTTTTTTCCTTAATTCGGAAATGACGATTTCTATTATATTGATAACCACGAGCATCACTTACTAAAAACAAATTTGAAAATTTAGCTCTGAGAACATTTTATTGACAAAAAAACAGAGATTTGAAATCCGAGGCTATTTTGCTTAATTCTGCTGGACTATAGCCCATGGTTTCAAAATGCACTTTTTTCCTGAATTCGCAAATGACGATTTCTATGATATTGGTTATCGCGAGCATCACTCACTGAACACAAATTCGAAAATTTAGCTCTGAGAACCTTTTGTTGACAAAAATACAGAGATTTTAATTCCGAGGCTATTTGGCTTAATTCTGCTGGACTATAGCCCATGGTTTCAATATTCACTTTTTTCCTGTATTCGCAAATGACGATTTCTATGATATTGGTTATCGCGAGCATCACTTTCTGAATACGTTTGAAAATTTAGCTCTGAGAACCTTTTATTGATAAGAACGAGCATCACTTACTGAACACAAATTTGAAAATTTAGCTCTGAGAACCTTTTGTTGACAAAAATACAGAGATTTTAATTCCGATGCTATTTGGGTTAATTCTGCTGGACTTGGTTTCAAAATCCACTTTTTTCCTAAATTCGCAAATGACGATCTCTATGATATTGATAAGAACGAGCATCACTTGCTGAACGCGAATTTGAAAATTTAGCTCTGAGAACATTTTATTGACAAAAATACAGAGATTTGAAACCCGAGGCTATTTTGCTTAATTCAGCTGGACTATAGCCCATGGTTTCAAAATTCACCTTTTTCCTGAATTCGCAAATGACGATTTCTATGATATTGGTTATCGCGAGCATCACTCACTGAACACAAATTCGAAAATTTAGCTCTGAGAACATTTTATTGACAAAGAAACAGAGATTTGAAATCCGAGGCTATTTTGCTTCATCCTGCTGGACTATAGCCCATGGTTTCAAAATTCACTTTTTTCCTGAATTCGCAAATGACGATTTCTATTATATTGATAAGAACGAGCATCACTTACTGAACACAAATTTGAAAATTTAGCTCTGAGAACATTTTATTGACAAAAATACAAAGATTTGAATTCCGAGGCCCATGGTTTCAAAATGCACTTTTTTCTATGATATTTATAAGCACGAGCATCACTTTCTGAATACGTTTGAAAATTTAGCTCTGAGAACCTTTTATTGATAAGAACGAGCATCACTTACTGAACACAAATTTGAAAATTTAGCTCTGAGAACCTTTTGTTGACAAAAATACAGAGATTTTAATTCCGAGGCTATTTGGCTTAATTCTGCTGGACTTGGTTTCAAAATGCACTTTTTTCCTAAATTCGCAAATGACGATCTCTATGATATTGATAAGAACGAGCATCACTTGCTGAACGCGAATTTGAAAATTTAGCTCTGAGAACATTTTATTGACAAAAATACAGAGATTTGAAACCCGAGGCTATTTTGCTTAATTCAGCTGGACTATAGCCCATGGTTTCAAAATTCACCTTTTTCCTGAATTCGCAAATGACGATTTCTATGATATTGGTTATCGCGAGCATCACTCACTGAACACAAATTCGAAAATTTAGCTCTGAGAACATTTTATTGACAAAGAAACAGAGATTTGAAATCCGAGGCTATTTTGCTTCATCCTGCTGGACTATAGCCCATGGTTTCAAAATTCACTTTTTTCCTGAATTCGCAAATGACGATTTGTATGATATTGATAAGCACGAACATCACTTACTGAACACAAATTTGAAAATTTAGCTCTGGGAACATTTTATTGACAAAAAAACAGAGATTTGAAATCCGAGGCTATTTTGCTTAATTCTGCTGGACTATAGCCCATGGTTTCAATATTCACTTTTTTCCTGTATTCGCAAATGACGATTTCTATGATATTGATAAGCACGAGCATCACTTACTGAACACAAATTTGAAAATTTAGCTCTGAGAACATTTTATTGACAAAAATACAGAGATTTGAAATCCGAGGCTATTTTGCTTAATTCTGCTGGACTATAGCCCATGGTTTCAAAATTCACTTTTTTCCTGAATTCGCAAATGACGATTTCTATGATATTGATAAGCACGAGCATCACTTACTGAACACAAATTCGAAAATTTCGCTCTGAGAACATTTTATTGACTAAAAAACAGAGATTTGAAATCCGAGGCTATTTTGCTTCATCCTGCTGGACTATAGCCCATGGTTTCAAAATGCACTTTTTTCCCGAATTCGCAAATGACGATTTCTATTATATTGATAACCACGAGCATCACTTACTAAAAACAAATTTGAAAATTTAGCTCTGAGAACATTTTATTGACAAAAAAACAGAGATTTGAAATCCGAGGCTATTTTGCTTCATCCTGCTGGACTATAGCCCATGGTTTCAAAATGCACTTTTTTCCTGAATTCGCAAATGACGATTTCTATGATATTGATAACAACGAGCATCACTTACTAAAAACAAATTTGAAAATTTAGCTCTGAGAACATTTTATTGACAAAAAAACAGAGATTTGAAATCCGAGGCTATTTTGCTTAATTCTGCTGGACTATAGCCCATGGTTTCAAAATGCACTTTTTTCCCGAATTCGCAAATGACGATTTCTATTATATTGATAACCACAAGCATCACTTACTAAAAACAAATTTGAAAATTTAGCTCTGAGAACATTTTATTGACAAAAAAACAGAGATTTGAAATCCGAGGCTATTTTGCTTCATCATGCTGGACTATAGCCCATGGTTTCAAATGCTCTTTTTTCCTGAATTCGCAAATGACGATTTCTATTATATTGATAAGAACGAGCATCACTTACTGAACACAAATTTGAAAATTTAGCTCTGAGAACATTTTATTGACAAAAATACAGAGATTTGAATTCCGAGGCCCATGGTTTCAAAATGCACT
The DNA here is from genome assembly GCA_963555765.1 of Orthonevra nobilis. Lineage (NCBI taxonomy): Eukaryota > Metazoa > Arthropoda > Insecta > Diptera > Syrphidae > Orthonevra > Orthonevra nobilis. Next base: position 9,652 of record CAUVXE010000012.1, read on the forward strand.
TTTTTCTATGATATTTATAAGCACGAGCATCACTTTCTGAATACAAATTTGAAAATTTAGCTCTGAGAACCTTTTATTGACAAAAATACAGAAATTTTAAATCCGAGGCTATTTTGCTTAATTCTGCTGGACTATAGCCCATGGTTTCAAAATGCACTTTTTTCCTGAATTCGCAAATGACGGTTTCTATGATATTGATAAGAACGAGCATCACTTACTGAACACAAATTTGAAAATTTAGCTCTGAGAACCTTTTATTGACAAAAATACAGAAATTTTAAATCCGAGGCTATTTTGCTTAATTCTGTTGGACAATAGCCCATGGTTTCTAAATTCACTTTTTTCCTGAATTCGCAAATGACGATTTCTATTATATTGATAACCACGAGCATCACTTACTGAACACAAATTTGAAAATTTAGCTCTGAGAACATTTTATTGACAAAAATACAGAGATTTGAAATCCGAGGCTATTTTGCTTCATCCTGCTGGACTATAGCCCATGGTTTCAAAATGCACTTTTTTCCTGAATTCGCAAATGACGATTTCTATTATATTGATAACCACGAGCATCACTTACTGAACACAAATTTGAAAATTTAGCTCTGAGAACATTTTATTGACAAAAATACAGAGATTTGAAATCCGAGGCTATTTTGCTTCATCCTGCTGGACTATAGCCCATGGTTTCAAAATGCACTTTTTTCCTGAATTCTCAAATGACGATTTCTATGATATCGACTACCACGAGCATCACTTACTGAACACAAATTTGAAAATTTAGCTCTGAGAACCTTTTATTGACAAAAATACAGAAATTTTAAATCCGAGGCTATTTTGCTTAATTCTGTTGGACAATAGCCCATGGTTTCAAAATGCACTTTTTTCCTGAATTCTCAAATGACGATTTCTATGATAGCGACTACCACGAGCATCACTTACTGAACACAAATTTGAAAATTTAGCTCTGAGAACATTTTATTGACAAAAAAACAGAGATTTGAAATCCGAGGCTATTTTGCTTAATTCTGCTGGACTATAGCCCATGGTTTCAAAATGCACTTTTTTCCCGAATTCGCAAATGACGATTTCTATTATATTGATAACCACAAGCATCACTTACTAAAAACAAATTTGAAAATTTAGCTCTGAGAACATTTTATTGACAAAAAAACAGAGATTTGAAATCCGAGGCTATTTTGCTTCATCATGCTGGACTATAGCCCATGGTTTCAAATGCTCTTTTTTCCTGAATTCGCAAATGACGATTTCTATTATATTGATAAGAACGAGCATCACTTACTGAACACAAATTTGAAAATTTAGCTCTGAGAACATTTTATTGACAAAAATACAGAGATTTGAATTCCGAGGCCCATGGTTTCAAAATGCACTTTTTTCTATGATATTTATAAGCACGAGCATCACTTTCTGAATACAAATTTGAAAATTAAGCTCTGAGAACCTTTTATTGACAAAAATACAGAAATTTTAAATCCGAGGCTATTTTGCTTAATTCTGCTGGACTATAGCCCATGGTTTCAAAATGCACTTTTTTCCTGAATTCGCAAATGACGGTTTCTATGATATTGATAAGAACGAGCATCACTTACTGAACACAAATTTGAAAATTTAGCTCTGAGAACCTTTTATTGACAAAAATACAGAAATTTTAAATCCGAGGCTATTTTGCTTAATTCTGTTGGACAATAGCCCATGGTTTCTAAATTCACTTTTTTCCTGAATTCGCAAATGACGATTTCTATTATATTGATAACCACGAGCATCACTTACTGAACACAAATTTGAAAATTTAGCTCTGAGAACATTTTATTGACAAAAATACAGAGATTTGAAATCCGAGGCTATTTTGCTTCATCCTGCTGGACTATAGCCCATGGTTTCAAAATGCACTTTTTTCCTGAATTCGCAAATGACGATTTCTATTATATTGATAACCACGAGCATCACTTACTGAACACAAATTTGAAAATTTAGCTCTGAGAACATTTTATTGACAAAAATACAGAGATTTGAAATCCGAGGTTATTTTGCTTCATCCTGCTGGACTATAGCCCATGGTTTCAAAATGCACTTTTTTCCTGAATTCTCAAATGACGATTTCTATGATATCGACTACCACGAGCATCACTTACTGAACACAAATTTGAAAATTTAGCTCTGAGAACCTTTTATTGACAAAAATACAGAAATTTTAAATCCGAGGCTATTTTGCTTAATTCTGTTGGACAATAGCCCATGGTTTCAAAATGCACTTTTTTCCTGAATTCTCAAATGACGATTTCTATGATAGCGACTACCACGAGCATCACTTACTGAACACAAATTTGAAAATTTAGCTCTGAGAACATTTTATTGACAAAAATAAAGAGATTTGAAATCCGAGGCTATTTTGCTTCATCCTGCTGGACTATAGCCCATGGTTTCAAAATGCACTTTTTTCCTGAATTCTCAAATGACGATTTCTATGATATCGACTACCACGAGCATCACTTACTGAACACAAATTTGAAAATTTAGCTCTGAGAACATTTTATTGACAAAAATACAGAGATTTGAAATCCGAGGCTATTTTGCTTCATCCTGCTGGACTATAGCCCATGGTTTCAAAATGCACTTTTTTCCTGAATTCTCAAATGACGATTTCTATGATATCGACTACCACGAGCATCACTTACTGAACACAAATTTGAAAATTTAGCTCTGAGAACATTTTATTGACAAAAATACAGAGATTTGAAATCCGAGGCTATTTTGCTTCATCCTGCTGGACTATAGCCCATGGTTTCAAAATGCACTTTTTTCCTTAATTCGGAAATGACGATTTCTATTATATTGATAACCACGAGCATCACTTACTAAAAACAAATTTGAAAATTTAGCTCTGAGAACATTTTATTGACAAAAAAACAGAGATTTGAATTCCGAGGTCCATGGTTTCAAAATGCACTTTTTTTTATGATATTTATAAGCACGAGCATCACTTTCTGAATACGTTTGAAAATTTAGCTCTGAGAACCTTTTATTGATAAGAACGAGCATCACTTACTCAACACAAATTTGAAAATTTAGCTCTAAGAACCTTTTATTTACAAAAATGCAGAGATTTTAAATCCGATGCTATTTTGCTTAATTCTGCTGGACTTGGTTTCAAAATGCACTTTTTTCCTAAATTCGCAAATGACGATCTCTATGATATTGATAAGAACGAGCATCACTTGCTGAACGCGAATTTGAAAATTTAGCTCTGAGAACATTTTATTGACAAAAATACAGAGATTTGAAACCCGAGGCTATTTTGCTTAATTCAGCTGGACTATAGCCCATGGTTTCAAAATTCACCTTTTTCCTGAATTCGCAAATGACGATTTCTATGATATTGGTTATCGCGAGCATCACTCACTGAACACAAATTCGAAAATTTAGCTCTGAGAACATTTTATTGACAAAGAAACAGAGATTTGAAATCCGAGGCTATTTTGCTTCATCCTGCTGGACTATAGCCCATGGTTTCAAAATTCACTTTTTTCCTGAATTCGCAAATGACGATTTGTATGATATTGATAAGCACGAACATCACTTACTGAACACAAATTTGAAAATTTAGCTCTGGGAACATTTTATTGACAAAAAAACAGAGATTTGAAATCCGAGGCTATTTTGCTTAATTCTGCTGGACTATAGCCCATGGTTTCAATATTCACTTTTTTCCTGTATTCGCAAATGACGATTTCTATGATATTGATAAGCACGAGCATCACTTACTGAACACAAATTTGAAAATTTAGCTCTGAGAACATTTTATTGAAAAAATACAGAGATTTGAAATCCGAGGCTATTTTGCTTAATTCTGCTGGACTATAGCCCATGGTTTCAAAATTCACTTTTTTCCTGAATTCGCAAATGACGATTTCTATGATATTGATAAGCACGAGCATCACTTACTGAACACAAATTCGAAAATTTCGCTCTGAGAACATTTTATTGACTAAAAAACAGAGATTTGAAATCCGAGGCTATTTTGCTTCATCCTGCTGGACTATAGCCCATGGTTTCAAAATGCACTTTTTTCCCGAATTCGCAAATGACGATTTCTATTATATTGATAACCACGAGCATCACTTACTAAAAACAAATTTGAAAATTTAGCTCTGAGAACATTTTATTGACAAAAAAACAGAGATTTGAAATCCGAGGCTATTTTGCTTCATCCTGCTGGACTATAGCCCATGGTTTCAAAATGCACTTTTTTCCTGAATTCGCAAATGACGATTTCTATGATATTGATAACAACGAGCATCACTTACTAAAAACAAATTTGAAAATTTAGCTCTGAGAACATTTTATTGACAAAAAAACAGAGATTTGAAATCCGAGGCTATTTTGCTTAATTCTGCTGGACTATAGCCCATGGTTTCAAAATGCACTTTTTTCCCGAATTCGCAAATGACGATTTCTATTATATTGATAACCACAAGCATCACTTACTAAAAACAAATTTGAAAATTTAGCTCTGAGAACATTTTATTGACAAAAAAACAGAGATTTGAAATCCGAGGCTATTTTGCTTCATCATGCTGGACTATAGCCCATGGTTTCAAATGCTCTTTTTTCCTGAATTCGCAAATGACGATTTCTATTATACTGATAAGAACGAGCATCACTTACTGAACACAAATTTGAAAATTTAGCTCTGAGAACATTTTATTGACAAAAATACAGAGATTTGAAATCCGAGGCTATTTTGCTTCATCCTGCTGGACTATAGCGCATGGTTTCAAAATGCACTTTTTTCCTGAATTCGCAAATGACGATTTCTATTATATTGATAACCACGAGCATCACTTACTGAACACAAATTTGAAAATTTAGCTCTGAGAACCTTTTGTTGACAAAAATACAGAGATTTTAATTCCGAGGCTATTTGGCTTAATTCTGCTGGACTTGGTTTCAAAATGCACTTTTTTCCTAAATTCGCAAATGACGATCTCTATGATATTGATAAGAACGAGCATCACTTACTGAACACAAATTTGAAAATTTAGCTCTGAGAACATTTTATTGACAAAAATACAGAGATTTGAATTCCGAGGCCCATGGTTTCAAAATGCACTTTTTTCTATGATATTTATAAGCACGAGCATCACTTTCTGAATACAAATTTGAAAATTTAGCTCTGAGAACCTTTTATTGATAAGAACGAGCATCACTTACTGAACACAAATTTGAAAATTTAGCTCTAAGAACCTTTTATTTACAAAAATGCAGAGATTTTAAATCCGAGGCTATTTTGCTTAATTCTGCTGGACTATAGCCCATGGTTTCAAAATGCACTTTTTTCCTGAATTCGCAAATGACGGTTTCTATGATATTGATAAGAACGAGCATCACTTACTGAACACAAATTTGAAAATTTAGCTCTGAGAACCTTTTATTGACAAAAATACAGAAATTTTAAATCCGAGGCTATTTTGCTTAATTCTGTTGGACAATAGCCCATGGTTTCTAAATTCACTTTTTTCCTGAATTCGCAAATGACGATTTCTATTATATTGATAACCACGAGCATCACTTACTGAACACAAATTTGAAAATTTAGCTCTGAGAACATTTTATTGACAAAAATACAGAAATTTTAAGTCCGAGGCTATTTTGCTTAATTCTGTTGGACAATAGCCCATGGTTTCTAAATTCACTTTTTTCCTGAATTCGCAAATGACGATTTCTATTATATTGATAACCACGAGCATCACTTACTGAACACAAATTTGAAAATTTAGCTCTGAGAACATTTTATTGACAAAAATACAGAGATTTGAAATCCGAGGCTATTTTGCTTCATCCTGCTGGACTATAGCGCATGGTTTCAAAATGCACTTTTTTCCTGAATTCGCAAATGACGATTTCTATTATATTGATAACCACGAGCATCACTAACTGAACACAAATTTGAAAATTTAGCTCTGAGAACCTTTTGTTGACAAAAATACAGAGATTTTAATTCCGAGGCTATTTGGCTTAATTCTGCTGGACTTGGTTTCAAAATGCACTTTTTTCCTAAATTCGCAAATGACGATCTCTATGATATTGATAAGAACGAGCATCACTTACTGAACACAAATTTGAAAATTTAGCTCTGAGAACATTTTATTGACAAAAATACAGAGATTTGAATTCCGAGGCCCATGGTTTCAAAATGCACTTTTTTCTATGATATTTATAAGCACGAGCATCACTTTCTGAATACAAATTTGAAAATTTAGCTCTGAGAACCTTTTATTGATAAGAACGAGCATCACTTACTGAACACAAATTTGAAAATTTAGCTCTAAGAACCTTTTATTTACAAAAATGCAGAGATTTTAAATCCGAGGCTATTTTGCTTAATTCTGCTGGACTATAGCCCATGGTTTCAAAATGCACTTTTTTCCTGAATTCGCAAATGACGGTTTCTATGATATTGATAAGAACGAGCATCACTTACTGAACACAAATTTGAAAATTTAGCTCTGAGAACCTTTTATTGACAAAAATACAGAAATTTTAAATCCGAGGCTATTTTGCTTAATTCTGTTGGACAATAGCCCATGGTTTCTAAATTCACTTTTTTCCTGAATTCGCAAATGACGATTTCTATTATATTGATAACCACGAGCATCACTTACTGAACACAAATTTGAAAATTTAGCTCTGAGAACATTTTATTGACAAAAATACAGAAATTTTAAATCCGAGGCTATTTTGCTTCATCCTGCTGGACTATAGCCCATGGTTTCAAAATGCACTTTTTTCCCGAATTCGCAAATGACGATTTCTATTATATTGATAACCACAAGCATCACTTACTAAAAACAAATTTGAAAATTTAGCTCTGAGAACATTTTATTGACAAAAAAACAGAGATTTGAAATCCGAGGCTATTTTGCTTCATCATGCTGGACTATAGCCCATGGTTTCAAATGCTCTTTTTTCCTGAATTCGCAAATGACGATTTCTATTATATTGATAAGAACGAGCATCACTTACTGAACACAAATTTGAAAATTTAGCTCTGAGAACATTTTATTGACAAAAATACAGAGATTTGAATTCCGAGGCCCATGGTTTCAAAATGCACTTTTTTCTATGATATTTATAAGCACGAGCATCACTTTCTGAATACAAATTTGAAAATTTAGCTCTGAGAACCTTTTATTGATAAGAACGAGCATCACTTACTGAACACAAATTTGAAAATTTAGCTCTAAGAACCTTTTATTTACAAAAATGCAGAGATTTTAAATCCGAGGCTATTTTGCTTAATTCTGCTGGACTATAGCCTTTGGTTTCAAAATGCACTTTTTTCCTGAATTCGCAAATGACGGTTTCTATGACATTGATAAGAACGAGCATCACTTACTGAACACAAATTTGAAAATTTAGCTCTGAGAACCTTTTATTGACAAAAATACAGAAATTTTAAATCCGAGGCTATTTTGCTTAATTCTGTTGGACAATAGCCCATGGTTTCTAAATTCACTTTTTTCCTGAATTCGCAAATGACGATTTCTATTATATTGATAACCACGAGCATCACTTACTGAACACAAATTTGAAAATTTAGCTCTGAGAACATTTTATTGACAAAAATACAGAGATTTGAAATCCGAGGCTATTTTGCTTCATCTTGCTGGACTATAGCCCATGGTTTCAAAATGCACTTTTTTCCTGAATTCTCAAATGACGATTTCTATGATATCGACTACCACGAGCATCACTTACTGAACACAAATTTGAAAATTTAGCTCTGAGAACATTTTATTGACAAAAATACAGAGATTTGAAATCCGAGGTTATTTTGCTTCATCCTGCTGGACTATAGCCCATGGTTTCAAAATGCACTTTTTTCCTGAATTCTCAAATGACGATTTCTATGATATCGACTACCACGAGCATCACTTACTGAACACAAATTTGAAAATTTAGCTCTGAGAACATTTTATTGACAAAAATACAGAGATTTGAAATCCGAGGCTATTTTGCTTCATCCTGCTGGACTATAGCCCATGGTTTCAAAATTCACTTTTTTCCTGAATTCGCAAATGACGATTTCTATGATATTGATAAGCACGAGCATCACTTTATGAATACAAATTTGAAAGTTTAGCTTTGAGAACCTTTTATTGATAAGAACGAGCATCACTTACTGAACACAAATTTGAAAATTTAGCTCTGAGAACCTTTTATTGACAAAAATACAGAGATTTGAAATCCGAGTCTATTTTGCTTAATTTTGCTGGACTATAGCCCATGGTTTCAAAATTCACTTTTTTCCTGAATTCTCAAATGACGATTTCTATGATATTTATAAGCACGAGCAACATTTTCTGAATACAAATTTGAAAATTTGTCTCTGAGAACCTTTTATTGATAAGAACGAGCATCACTTACTGAACACAAATTTGAAAATTTAGCTCTGAGAACATTTTATTGACAAAAATACAGAGATTTGAAATCCGAGGCTATTTTGCTTCATCCTGCTGGACTATAGCCCATGGTTTCAAAATGCACTTTTTTCCTTAATTCGGAAATGACGATTTCTATTATATTGATAACCACGAGCATCACTTACTAAAAACAAATTTGAAAATTTAGCTCTGAGAACATTTTATTGACAAAAAAACAGAGATTTGAATTCCGAGGTCCATGGTTTCAAAATGCACTTTTTTTTATGATATTTTTAAGCACGAGCATCACTTTCTGAATACGTTTGAAAATTTAGCTCTGAGAACCTTTTATTGATAAGAGCGAGCATCACTTACTGAACACAAATTTGAAAATTTAGCTCTGAGAACCTTTTGTTGACAAAAATACAGAGATTTTAATTCCGAGGCTATTTGGCTTAATTCTGCTGGACTTGGTTTCAAAATGCACTTTTTTCCTAAATTCGCAAATGACGATCTCTATGATATTGATAAGAACGAGCATCACTTTCGGAATACAAATTTGAAAATTTAGCTCTGAGAACATTTTATTGACAAAAATACAGAGATTAGAAATCCGAGGCTATTTTGCTTAATTCTGCTGGACTATAGCCCATGGTTTCAGAATGCACTTTTTTCCTGAATTCTCAAATGACGACTTCTATGATATTTATAAGCACGAGCATCACTTTCGGAATACAAATTTGAAAATTTAGCTCTGAGAACCTTTTATTGACAAAAATACAGAGATTTGAAATCCGAGGCTATTATGCTTAATTCCGCTGGACTATAGCCCATGGTTTCAAAATGCACTTTTTTCCTGAATTCGCAAATGACGGTTTCTATGATATTGATAAGAACGAGCATCACTTACTGAACACAAATTTGAAAATTTAGCTCTGAGAACATTTTATTGACAAAAATACAGAGATTTGAAATCCGAGGCTATTTTGCTTCATCCTGCTGGACTATAGCCCATGGTTTCAAAATGCACTTTTTTCCTGAATTCTCAAATGACGATTTCTATGATATCGACTACCACGAGCATCACTTACTGAACACAAATTTGAAAATTTAGCTCTGAGAACATTTTATTGACAAAAATACAGAGATTTGAAATCCGAGGCTATTTTGCTTCATCCTGCTGGACTATAGCCCATGGTTTCAAAATTCACTTTTTTCCTGAATTCTCAAATGACGATTTCTATGATATCGACTACCACGAGCATCACTTACTGAACACAAATTTGAAAATTTAGCTCTGAGAACATTTTATTGACAAAAATACAGAGATTTGAAATCCGAGGCTATTTTGCTTCATCCTGCTGGACTATAGCCCATGGTTTCAAAATGCACTTTTTTCCTTAATTCGGAAATGACGATTTCTATTATATTGATAACCACGAGCATCACTTACTAAAAACAAATTTGAAAATTTAGCTCTGAGAACATTTTATTGACAAAAAAACAGAGATTTGAATTCCGAGGTCCATGGTTTCAAAATGCACTTTTTTTTATGATATTTATAAGCACGAGCATCACTTTCTGAATACGTTTGAAAATTTAGCTCTGAGAACCTTTTATTGATAAGAACGAGCATCACTTACTGAACACAAATTTGAAAATTTAGCTCTGAGAACCTTTTGTTGACAAAAATACAGAGATTTTAATTCCGAGGCTATTTGGCTTAATTCTGCTGGACTTGGTTTCAAAATGCACTTTTTTCCTAAATTCGCAAATGACGATCTCTATGATATTGATAGGAACGAGCATCACTTTCGGAATACAAATTTGAAAATTTAGCTCTGAGAACATTTTATTGACAAAAATACAGAGATTAGAAATCCGAGGCTATTTTGCTTAATTCTGCTGGACTATAGCCCATGGTTTCAGAATGCACTTTTTTCCTGAATTCTCAAATGACGACTTCTATGATATTTATAAGCACGAGCATCACTTTCGGAATACAAATTTGAAAATTTAGCTCTGAGAACCTTTTATTGACAAAAATACAGAGATTTGAAATCCGAGGCTATTATGCTTAATTCCGCTGGACTATAGCCCATGGTTTCAAAATTCACTTTTTTCCTGAATTCGCAAATGACGATTTCTATGATATTGATAAGCACGAGCATCACTTACTGAACACAAATTCGAAAATTTCGCTCTGAGAACATTTTATTGACAAAAAAACAGAGATTTGAAATCCGAGGCTATTTTGCTTCATCCTGCTGGACTATAGCCCATGGTTTCAAAATTCACTTTTTTCCTGAATTCGCAAATGACGATTTCTATGATATTGATAAGCACAAGCATCATTTACTGAACACAAATTCGAAAATTTCGCTCTGAGAACATTTTATTGACAAAAAAACAGATATTTGATATCCGAGGCTATTTTGCTTCATCCTGCTGGATTATAGCCCATGGTTTTAAAATTCACTTTTTTCCTGAATTCGCAAATGACGATTTCTATGATATTTATAAGCACGAGCATCACTTTCTGAATACAAATTTGAAAATTTAGCTCTGAGAACCTTTTATTGACAAATACAGGGATTTGAAATCCGAGGCTATTTTGCTTAATTCTGCTGGACTATAGCCCATGGTTTCAAAATGCACTTTTTTCCTGAATTCGCAAATGACGATTTCTATGATATTGATAAGCACAAGCATCACTTACTGAACACAAATTTGAAAACCTAGCTCTGAGAAAATTTTATTGACAAAAAAAAAGAGATTTGAAATCCGAGGCTATTTTGCTTCATCCTGCTGGATTATAGCCCATGGTTTTAAAATTCACTTTTTTCCTGAATTCGCAAATGACGATTTCTATGATATTTATAAGCACGAGCATCACTTTCTGAATACAAATTTGAAAATTTAGCTCTGAGAACCTTTTATTGACAAAAATACAGAGATTTGAAATCCGAGGCTATTATGCTTAATTCCGCTGGACTATAGCCCATGGTTTCAAAATGCACTTTTTTCCTGAATTCGCAAATGACGATTTCTATGATATTGATAAGCACAAGCATCACTTACTGAACACAAATTTGAAAACCTAGCTCTGAGAACATTTTATTGACAAAAAAAAAGAGATTTGAAATCCGAGGCTATTTTGCTTAATTCTGCTGGACTATAGCCCATGGTTTCAAAATTCACTTTTTACCTGAATTCGTAAAATGACGACTTCTATGATATTGAAAAGCACGAGCATTACTTACTGAAGACAAATTTGAAAATTTAGCTCTGAGAACATTTTATTGACAAAAATACAGAGATTTGAAATCCGAGGCTATTTTGCTTCATCCTGCTGGACTATAGCCCATGGTTTCAAAATGCACTTTTTTCCCGAATTCGCAAATGACGATTTCTATGATATTGATAAGAACGAGCATCACTTACTGAACACAAATTTGAAAATTTAGCTCTGAGAACCTTTTATTGACAAAAATACAGAAATTTTAAATCCGAGGCTATTTTGCTTAATTCTGTTGGACAATAGCCCATGGTTTCAAAATTCACTTTTTTCCTGAATTCGCAAATGACGATTTCTATTATATTGATAACCACGAGCATCACTTACTGAACACAAATTTGAAAATTTAGCTCTGAGAACATTTTATTGACAAAAATACAGAGATATGAAATCCGAGGCTATTTTGCTTAATTCTGTTGGACTATAGCCCATGGTTTCAAAATGCACTTTTTTCCTGAGTTCTCAAATGACGACTTCTATGATATTTATAAGCACGAGCATCACTTTCTGAATACAAATTTGAAAATTTAGCTCTGAGAACCTTTTATTGACAAAAATACAGAGATTTGAAATCCGAGGCTATTTTGCTTCATCCTGCTGGACTATAGCCCCTGGTTTCAAAATGCACTTTTTTCCTGAATACTCAAATGACGATTTCTATTATATTGATAACCACGAGCATCACTTACTAAAAACAAATTTGAAAATTTAGCTCTGAGAACATTTTATTGACAAAAATACAGAGATTTGAAATCCGAGGCTATTTTGCTTCATCCTGCTGGACTATAGCCCATGGTTTCAAAATGCACTTTTTTCCCGAATTCGCAAATGACGATTTCTATTATATTGATAACCACGAGCATCACTTACTAAAAACAAATTTGAAAATTTAGCTCTGAGAACATTTTATTGACAAAAATACAGAGATTTGAAATCCGAGGCTATTTTGCTTCATCCTGCTGGACTATAGCCCATGGTTTCAAAATTCACTTTTTTCCTGAATTCGCAAATGACGATTTCTATGATATTGATAAGCACGAGCATCACTTTATGAATACAAATTTGAAAATTTAGCTTTGAGAACCTTTTATTGATAAGAACGAGCATCACTTACTGAACACAAATTTGAAAATTTAGCTCTGAGAACCTTTTATTGACAAAAATACAGAGATTTGAAATCCGAGTCTATTTTGCTTAATTTTGCTGGACTATAGCCCATGGTTTCAAAATTCACTTTTTTCCTGAATTCTCAAATGACGATTTCTATGATATTTATAAGCACGAGCAACATTTTATGAATACAAATTTGAAAATTTGTCTCTGAGAACCTTTTATTGATAAGAACGAGCATCACTTACTGAACACAAATTTGAAAATTTAGCTCTGAGAACCTTTTATTGACAAAAATACAGGGATTTGAAATCCGAGGCTATTTTGCTTAATTCTGCTGGACTTGGTTTCAAAATGCACTTTTTTCCTTAATTCGCAAATGACAATTTCTATGATATTGATTTGAACGAGCATCACTTACTGAACACAAATTTGAAAATTTAGCTCTGAGAACATTTTATTGACAAAAATACAGAGAATTGAAATCCGAGGCTATTTTGCTTCATCCTGCTGGACTATAGCCCATGGTTTCAAAATGCACTTTTTTCCTGAATACTCAAATGACGATTTCTATGATATCGACTACCACGAGCATCACTTACTGAACACAAATTTGAAAACTTAGCTCTGAGAACATTTTATTGACAAAAATACAGAGAATTGAAATCCGAGGCTATTTTGCTTAATTCTGTTGGACTATAGCCCATGGTTTCAAAGTAAACTTTTTTCCTGAATTCGCAAATGACGATTTCTATGATATTGATAAGCACGACCATCACTTACTGAACACAAATTTGAAAATTTAGCTCTGAGAACATTTTATTGACAAAAATACTGAGATTTGAAATCCGAGGCTATTTTGCTTAATTCTGCTGAACTATAGCCCATGGTTTCAAAATTCACTTTTTTCCTGAATACTCAAATGACGATTTCTATGATATCGACTACCACAAGCATCACTTACTGAACACAAATTTGAAAATTTAGCTCTGAGAACATTTTATTGACAAAAATACAGAGATTTGAGATCCGAGGCTATTTTGCTTCATCCTGCTGGACTATAGCCCATGGTTTCAAAATGCACTTTTTTCCCGAATTCGCAAATGACGATTTCTATTTTATTGATAACCACGAGCATCACTTACTAAAAACAAATTTGAAAATTTAGCCCTGAGAACATTTTATTGACAAAAAAACAGAGATTTGAAATCCGAGGCTATTTTGCTTCATCCTGCTGGACTATAGCCCATGGTTTCAAAATGCACTTTTTTTCTGAATTCGCAAATGACGATTTCTATTATTTTGATAAGAACGAGCATCACTTACTGAACACAAATTTGAAAATTTAGCTCTGAGAACATTTTATTGACAAAAATACAGAGATTTGAATTCCGAGGCCCATGGTTTCAAAATGCACTTTTTTCTATGATAATTATAAGCACGAGCATCACTTTCTGAATACAAATTTGAAAATTTGTCTCTGAGAACCTTTTATTGATAAGAACGAGCATCACTTACTGAACACAAATTTGAAAATTTAGCTCGGAGAACATTTTATTGACAAAAATACAGAGATTTGAAATCCGAGGCTATTTTGCTTTATCCTGCTGGACTATAGCCCATGGTTTCAAAATGCACTTTTTTCCCGAATTCGCAAATGACGATTTCTATTATATTGATAACCACGAGCATCACTTACTAAAAACAAGTTTGAAAATTTAGCTCTGAGAACATTTTATTGACAAAAAAACAGAGATTTGAAATCCGAGGGTATTTTGCTTCATCCTGCTGGACTATAGCCCATGGTTTCAAAATGCACTTTTTTCCTGAATTCTCAAATGACGATTTCTATGATATCGACTACCACGAGCATCACTTACTGAACACAAATTTGAAAATTTAGCTCTGAGAACATTTTATTGACAAAAATACAGAGATTTGAAATCCGAGGCTATTTTGCTTCATCCTGCTGGACTATAGCCCATGGTTTCAAAATGCACTTTTTTCCCGAATTCGCAAATGACGATTTCTATTAAATTGATAACCACGAGCATCACTTACTAAAAACAAATTTGAAAATTTAGCTCTGAGAACATTTTATTGACAAAAAAACAGAGATTTGAAATCCTAGGCTATTTTGCTTCATCCTACTGGACTATAGCCCATGGTTTCAAAATTCACTTTTTTCCTGAATTCGCAAATGACGACTTCTATGATATTGATAAGCACGAGCATTACTTACTGAACACAAATTTGAAAATTTAGCTCTGAGAACATTTTATTGACAAAAAAACAGAGATTTGAAATCCGACCCTATTTTGCTTCATCCTGCTGGACTATAGCCCATGGTTTCAAAATGCACTTTTTTCCCGAATTTGCAAATGACGATTTCTATTATATTGATAAACACGAGCATCACTTACTAAAAACAAATTTGAAAATTTAGCTCTGAGAACATTTTATTGACAAAAAAACAGAGATTTGAAATCCGAGGCTATTTTGCTTAATTCTGCTGGACTTGGTTTCAAAATGCACTTTTTTCCTAAATTCGCAAATGACGATTTCTATGATATTGATAAGCACGAGCATCATTTACTGAACACAAATTTGAAAATTTAGCTCTGAGAACCTTTTATTGACAGAAGTAGTGAGATTTGAAATTCGAGGCTATTTTGCTTAATTCTGCTGGACTATAGCTCATGGTTTCAAAGTAAACTTTTTTCCTGAATTCGCAAATGACGATTTCTATGATATTGATAAGCACGACCATCACTTACTGAACACAAATTTGAAAATTTAGCTCTGAGAACATTTTATTGACAAAAATACTGAGATTCGAAATCCGAGGCTATTTTGCTTAATTCTGCTGGACTATAGCCCATGGTTTCAAAATGCACTTTTTTCCTGAATTCGCAAATGACGATTTCTATTATACTGATAGCCACGAGCATCACTTACTGAAAACAAATTTGAAAATTTAGCTCTGAAAACCTTTTATTGACAAAAATACAGAGATTTGAAATCCGAGGCTATTTTGCTTAATTCTGATGGACTATAGCCCATGGTTTCAAAATTCACTTTTTGCCTGAATTCGCAAATGACGATTTCTATGATATTGATAAGCACGAACATCACCTACTGAACACAAATTTGAAAATTTAGCTCTGAGAAAATTTTATTGACAAAAATACAGAGATTTGAAATCCGAGGCTATTTTGCTTAATTCTGCTGGACTATAGCCCATGGTTTCAAAATTCACTTTTTTCCTGAATTCGCAAACGACGATTTCTATGATATTTATTATCACGAGCATCGCTTACTGAACGCAAATTCGAAAACTTAGCTCTGAGAACATTTTATTGACAAAAAACAGAGATTTGAAATCCGAGGCTATTTTGCTTCATCCTGCTGGACTATAGCCCATGGTTTCAAAATTCACTTTTTTCCTGAATTCGCAAATGACGATTTCTATGATATTGATAAGCGCGAGCATCACTAACTGAACACAAATTTGAAAATTTAGCTCTGAGAACATTTTATTGACAAAAATACAGAGATTTGAAATCCGAGGCTATTTTGCTTTGGTCGATAATTATTGAAATGAAAAAACAAACGAGAATTCAACAACGTTATAATTTATTTAGTTTCCCTTTAATATTACTTCTTTCTTTCAATAATTGACCAAGACAAATTTATTACCCGAAGGTTCGATAGTGGATATATTTCGCGGTTGGTGGTTGCTGGCAAAGTGAACGAGAAAAGAAATTGTTTCCGAAGAAAGGCCTTTATTGGCGGTGAATTGAATTCACCACGATAAGATGAAAGCAGTAAATGCTCTCTTTTACGTATTCTTGTTTGCGACAGTACAAGTCCCGGTACCGCCAATGGTAATACTGGGACCGGTATAAATTTCGATTGTTTATAATCTTTCATTGTAAACTCACCATCGCACTATCGAACCATAGGGTGATCTATTTAATTTAAGAATCAATGTTGTAATAATAATGTAAAATATAACTATTTGACTTTAGCTTTAGGAAAAAATGGAAAATGCAAAAATTAAAGTTAAGAAAATTAATTCACAAAATATTTACAAAACGTACAAAGTTTCATTTCTTAACACACCGCCGCCCCTGAACACATTTCAGGACCATGGCAATAATGCAAGCTTCGTAATTGGCCTCTTAAAGACTCCGCCACTTGTGCGCACAGAAACCACACGCACATATCCATCGTTGCCAGGGTGAGTGGATTCTATACGTCCCAATGCCCATTTTGATGGAGGCAAATGAGGTTCCTTGAGGACGACTAAGTCACCAACTTGAAAATCTTTCTGAGCCTTTCTCCATTTGGGGCGCTGCTGAAGTGAAGTGATGTACTCCGTACTCCAACGGTGCCAAAACCCTTGCACCATGTTTTGCACCAAATCCCAGCTTCTGAGTCTATTTGTTGCGACGTCCAAGTTACAATGTTCAGGTATCGCCGTGTAAGGTCTCCCTATAAGTAAATGAGACAGGGTTAGAGGGTTCAAATCAGTGTCAGACATAGCGCAAAGTGGCCTAGAATTTAAAAGAGCCTCGATTTGAGACAATAATGTGGAAATTTCCTCAAACGTGAGAATAGCATTGCCAACGACGCGACGAAGATGCTGCTTGACGCACTTAACACCCGATTCCCAAAGTCCGCCGAAATGTGGGGAATGCGGTGGAATAAATTCCCATCTGATGTCTTCTGCAGCCAATGTTTGGACGACGTCTTCGATGTGTTTCTTCGATCGCAATAGTTTATATACCTCTGAAAGCTTGCGTGCAGCACCTTTGAAGTTGGTTCCATTATCCGAGAATACAACGCTGCATTTTCCTCTTCTGGCAATAAAACGACGAAATGCAGCCAGGAACGCATCCGTTGTGAGATCACTTACCGCTTCCAGGTGCATAGCTTTCGTAGCCATGCATATGAATATTGCGAAGTAACCTTTTGCCAGTTTCGGCCTTCTGCCCTTCGCCAGTCGAAGAGTTATAGGCCCAGCGTAGTCACAACCTGTTTGCGCGAAAGGAAAAGAAGGCGAAAGTCGACAAGATGGTAGGTCTCCCATGAGTTGCGAAGAAGTAGCCTGACGCAAACGAAAACAGTTCTTGCACTCAAACACAAGTTGTCGAATCAAGTTCCTGCTTCCTAGTATCCAAAACTCTTGTCGAATAAGTGCAAACAACTCCGAAACTCCTGCGTGCAAATATTTGAGATGCGCGTCCAACAATATTTTTTGTGTGATTCCATTGTGCTTGGGTAAGATGACTGGATGTTTGATGCTATAAGGCACATTAGGAGCATTTGAAATTCTACCTCCTACACGTAATAATCCTTCATCGTCTATGAAAGGCGAAAGAGAAATCAATTTGGATCGACTTGAAAGCTGATTTCCAGATTTTAGAGAGAATATTTCTTCCCTAAATGCTTCTTTCTGAACCCACAACAGAATGGTCTGCTTAGCCCTTTTGCGCTCGAAGAATGAAAGAAAATCTTTCAAGCAGCCTTTGTCTGTAAGATGAACTCGACAATTGTGAATAAAACGATGAACAAAGGCCACGACCTTTACTAATTTCCGCCACGAAGATATTCTAGAAGTAAGGCCATACAAAAAATGTTCAACTGGAGACGAAATATGTACCAAGACTGATTTCTTTCGTTCCTCAGGTACTTCCCCTCTTTCGATAAAATTCATTTTTTGTGGCCACATCTCATATTCCATGCTTATCCAAACAGGACCCTTCCACCAAATTTCACACAACAACAATTTAGTCGGTTCAATTCCCCTTGACGCACAGTCTGCAGGGTTATCCTCAGAGCAAACATGATTCCAAACCGAACGAGGAAGAGTATCCAATATTTCCGATGTTCGGTTTGCCACAAACGTATTCCATCTACGGGGAGTGGACGATAGCCAATCCAAGACAATTTTCGAATCAGTGAAGGCGAAGATTTGAACGGGATTTGTATCTAATGAAGAGCAAATTATTTTTATCAAACGGCTCAGGAGAAGCGCTCCGCAAAGCTCGAGTCTAGGAATGGATTGCTGTTTTACAGGTGCAACACGTGTTTTCGCAGCCACCAAATTAATTGCAATAGCACCATCAGTTTCAGACCTACTCCGTGCATACACCACCGCCGAATATGCTTTTTCTGAGGCATCAGAGAACCCATTTAAATCAAAACATTTCGAATTCAATGTGTAACTTCTTGAAATTCGAAGGTTTTCTAAACAAGGCAACTCATTCCGGTATGATACCCATTTTTGGGTGATTTCATTCGGCAAAGTATCGTCCCATCCTATCTTAGTTTTGTCCAGCCAAAGCTCCTGAAACAATATCTTAAATAAGATAGTGGAAGGAGCCAAGAAACCCAAAGGATCGAAGATCTTTGCTACCTCAGAAAGCAATTGTCGTTTTGTGTGTATGGGTGGGTCTTTTAACAATATTTTAAAGGTGAATATATCGAGATACGGATTCCATGTTAACCCTAAAACTTTCGTCCAATGCCCCTCACCGGCTCCATCGAAAGATATGGCTTGGTTACAATCCGTGTCGCGGATGATCGACCAACAATTGGAGCTCCATTTGCTCAACTGTAGACCTCCGCAGCCAAGTAATCCAATCAACTGTTCCTTCAACTCCAAAATTCCAGAAAGAGAGTCCGAACCTGGGGCAAAATCATCCACGTACGAATTTCGTAAGATTGCGTGGGCAGCTAACGGAAACTGATGTTTGTAGTCCTCGGCAAGTTGCCTTAGAACTCTCAATGACAAGTAGGGTGCAGACGCAGTACCGTAAGTTACCGTGCATAAAAGAAAATGTCCGACAGGATCAGTGGAAGATACTCTCCACAAAATTCTTTGAAAATCACGATGCTTTTCATCTACCCAAATTTGCCGGAACATTTTTATAATGTCGGCACAAAAGACATATTTATATAAACGAAACTGCATAAATACGTTAAGCAAATTACGCTGAAGCGGAGGTCCAATGTGCAACTTTTCGTTGAGACTACATCCGCTCGAGTCTTTATGAGAACCATCGAAAACAACCCTCAATTTATTGGTCAAAACGGCGTGATGTGGCAAATAATAAACCTTGCCAGACGTGGGCTCGATCTCATTTTCTGGAATTCTCTGCATATGACCTAATTTTTCATAAATCTCCATGAACTTGCAGTATTCCGCGTGAAGATTTTTGTTTTTAGAAAAACGACGTTCCAGAGCGAATAATCGAGACAATGCTCCCGACTGTGTATTAGCAAAATTTACGTCAGTATCACGAAATGGCAACTCGACAATATATTTGCTGTCCGGTGCACGAGAGAAAGATTTTACAAAATGTTGATCTGCCACGTCCTCTTCCTTTCGAATGGAATTCAATTCCTCTATCTCCCAAAAGGATTTCAACAAAATATCGACATCAGTCCCTACATGCAGTGATACTAGCTCCTTCTGTGGCATATTTCCAGTGATTACCCAACCAAAAACCGTATTTTGGGCAATGACTTGACCATTACTGTCGACACGACGACCGTCCAGCAGAATATTCCAAGCCTTATCAGACCCGAGCAAAACATCAATAGGCCCCGACGAATTAAATTTAGGATCAGCCAAGTGAAGGACATCTATGTCTAATATGTTGTCATATTCGAATGAATGAAGAGGTGTAGGGGAGGTTATATTATTCAAAATATAGGCTTCGATTTCTACTTCGTGCGAACTATAACAAGAATGCAGTGATAGTGTTACGAGACCATGTGTAATACCAGCTTCTAAGGACGCAATTCCAGTGATAGGTAACCGAGCATGACGACGGCGTAGACCCAACCGTTTAACCAAAGCCTCCGTAACAAAAGAGACCTGTGATCCAGTGTCGACAAGCACACGACACAAATTAAATTTCCCAGTGGAATCCATAACCTTTACAACGATCGTAGGTAGAATTCCGGATGGACAAATACCATTTTTGATATGATTTGCAACAACCGATGGTTTTGAACCTGAAGGAGCCACAGAGTGGTTATCATTTTGATGGCTAACTACCTCAATTTCTTTAGAATGCTGAATTGGTTTGTCTAAGTGCACTAATGTGTGGTGACGAGTACCGCAATATGTACAACGAGTTCGAACGCGACATCTTGATGAAGAATGTTTTGTGCCTAAACAATTATAACAAAGTTTTTGATCTCTAGTAAAATCGCGACGAGATTGAAGAGAAAGGGCCAAGAACTGAGAACACTGAGAAAGAGGGTGGTTTTCTTTACACTGAGGGCAAAGGGAGTTTGAAACCGTTAAACTTTTTATATTATGCGAATTGTGAAGAGAACGCGATGTATTAGGATTAACACGAACTTTGGGCTCACTTGCCTCAAAAGCACTACACCTTTTCTCTAAGAAATCTATTAGTTCATGTATCGTAGAGTCTTCAGAGGTACTTTTTTCTAAGGCCCATGCCTTACGCGTCTCAATATCAGTTTTGTTCAACAGTATATGAATGAGCCACGGATCCCTGCCTTCAGCCGAGAGAGACGTTAAGCCGCGGAGTACCTCGTCGGCTGTATCAACTAATTTTCGTAAATGAGCACCACTAGGATTAGACACCGATGGCAATTTTAAAAAGCTCTCAATATATTCGCCGATGATATACAATGGCTAACTATACTTTCCGTCAAGTTTCTCCCAAGCCTGTTCGTAGCTCGAATCGGATATTGTTATTTTACTTAGCAACTCAGCTGGCTTTCCACGCAAAAAGGAAATCAAATATCGCAATTTCTGTGCACCCGAAAGATTTTTCCGACAGTCTTTACTTCCAAGGAACACATCTCGAAAGCCCGGCCACGCGCGATAGTCACCAGCAAACGGTTCAATATGAAATCGCGGAAGTTCTATTTCAGATGAAAGAATTTCATTGCGTCTCGAGGTTAGCGATTTTTCGAATTGTTCTAAAAACGCGGTTTGTTGCTTAGTTAAACTGGACATTGATTCTTCGAAAGTCTTTTCACTCTGCGCGGGAATTCTATTGCGAATTTCTTTAACTAAAGCACTTTTCGTCGCTATATACTTCGCTTCTACAATTTCAAAATCTCTTCGGGGTCACCGTAACCCTCTTCTTCGTGAAATTCAAAAAGGGAATTGTGATTTGCACAAAAGTCTTTCCACGTGTCTGTCAGCCGTTCTAATTTTATTTCTAAAACCTCAAGCGTCGTTGAATTGGCGATATTTTGGGAGAAGTTAAAAACACGTGTTATAGAACCCTTAAGATGAGCGCGCGATTGCTTTAAGATTTCCATTGCACAGTTTATAAAAAATCTATTTCCCTCACCGAACACGTGTAGCCAAATTTCCAGGTCCGAGAATCACCAACAGCAGTCTCCAGAACAGATATTCAAATGATGAATTGCACTCACAGCGATTAATTTCCAGAGCAGGAACACCAAACGAGACAATATTTTTTATACTGTGTTACCTGTTTATTCGCTGCCAATCACGTGCTATCCAAAACCCCAGCAACCACCCAAAAGGCGCAACACGACAAAATTAATTGATTATCCGGCTTATGGAAGGACCAACCTTGGTCGATAATTATTGAAATAAAAAACAAACGAGAATTCAACAACGTTATGATTTATTTAGTTTCCCTTTTTTTACTTCTTTTGTTCAATAATTGACCAAGACAAATTTCTTACAAGGTTCGATAGTGGATATATTTCGCGGTTGGTGGTTGCTGGCAAAGTGAACGAGAAAAGAAATTGTTTCCGAAGAAAGGCGTTTATTGGCGGTGAATTGAATTCACCACGATAAGATGAAAGCAGTTAATGCTCTCTTTGACGTATTCTTGTTTGCGACAGTAAAAGTCCCGGTACCGCCAATGGTAATACCGGGACCGGTATAAATTTCGATTGTTTATAATCTTTGATTGTAAACTCACCATCGCACTATCGAACCATAGGGTGATCTATTTAATTTAAGAATCTATTATGCAATAATAATGTAAAATATAACAATTTGACATTAGCTTTAGGAAAAAATGCAAAATGCAAAAATTAAAGTTAAGAAAATTAATTCACAAAATATTTACAAAACGTACAAAAATTTCATTTCTTAACATGCACTTTTTTCCTGAATTCGCAAATGACGATTTCTATGATATTGATAATTATAAGCATCACTTACTGAGTACAAATTTGAAAATTTAGCTCTGAGAACCAAGTATCCACAAAAATAGAGAGATTTGAAATCCGAGGCTATTTTGCTTAATTCTGCTGGACTATAGCCCATGGTTTCAAAATGCACTTTTTTCCTGAATTCGCAAATGACGATTTCTATGATATTGATGATCACGAGCATCACTTACTGAGTACAAATTTGAAAATTTAGCTCTGAGAACCAAGTATTCACAAAAATAGAGAGATTTGAAATCCGAGGCTATTTTGCTTAATTCTGCTGGACTATAGCCCATGGTTTCAAAATGCACTTTTTTCCTAAATTCGCAAATTACGATTTCTATGATATTGATAATTATAAGCATCACTTACTGAGTACAAATTTGAAAATTTAGCTCTGAGAACCAAGTATTCACAAAAATAGAGAGATATGAAATCCGAGGCAATTTTGCTTAATTCTTTTGGACTATAGCCCATGGTTTCAAAATGCACTTTTTTCCTGAATTCGCAAATGACGATTTCTATGATATTGATCATTATAAGCATCACTTACTGAGTACAAATTTGAAAAATTAGCTCTGAGAACCAAGTATTCACAAAAATAGAGAGATATGAAATCCGAGGCAATTTTGCTTAATTCTGCTGGACTATAGCCCATGGTTTCAAAATGCACTTTTTTCCTGAATTCGCAAATGACGATTTCTATGATATTGATAATTATAAGCATCACTTACTGAACAAAAATTTTAAAATTTAGCTCTGAGAACCAAGTATTCACAAAAATAGAGAGATTTGAAAACCGAGGCTATTTTGCTTAATTCTGCTGAACTATAGCCCATGGTTTCAAAATGCACTTTTTTCATGAATTCGCAAATGACGATTTCTATGATATTGATAATTATAAGCATCACTTGCTGAACACAAATTTGAAAATTTAGCTCTGAGAACCAAGTATTCACAAAAATAGAGAGATTTGAAATCCGAGGCTATTTTGCTTAATTCTGCTGGACTATAGCCCATGGTTTCAAAATGCACTTTTTTCCTGAATTCGCAAATGACGATTTCTATGATATTGATAATTATAAGCACCACTTACTGAGTACAAATTTGAAAATTTAGCTCTGAGAACCTAGTATCTACAAAAATAGAGAGATTTGAAATCCGAGGCTATTTTGCTTAATTCTGGTGGACTATAGCCCATGGTTTCAAAATGCACTTTTTTCGTGAATTCGCAAATGACGATTTCTAACATATTCATCATCATGAGCATCACTAACTGAACACAAATTTGTAAATTTAACTCTGAGAACCAATTATTGACAAAAATAGAGAGATTTGAAATCCGAGGCTATTTTGCTTAATTCTGCTGGACTATAGCCCATGGTTTCAAAATGCACTTTTTTCGTGAATTCGCAAATGACGATTTCTAAGATATTCATCATCATGAGCATCACTAACTGAACACAAATTTGAAAATTTAACTCTGAGAACCAATTATTGACAAAAATAGAGAGATTTGAAATCCGAGGCTATTTTGCTTAATTCTGCTGGACTATAGCCCATGGTTTCAAAATGCACTTTTTTCCTGAATTCGCAAATGACGATTTCTATGATATTGATAATTATAAGCATCACTTACTGAACACAAATTTTAAAATTTAGCTCTGAGAACCAAGTATTCACAAAAATAGAGAGATTTGAAAACCGAGGCTATTTTGCTTAATTCTGCTGAACTATAGCCCATGGTTTCAAAATGCACTTTTTTCCTGAATTCGCAAATGACGATTTCTATGATATTGATAATTATAAGCATCACTTGCTGAACACAAATTTGAAAATTTAGCTCTGAGAACCAAGTATTCACAAAAATAGAGAGATTTGAAATCCGAGGCTATTTTGCTTAATTCTGCTGGACTATAGCCCATGGTTTCAAAATGCACTTTTTTCCTGAATTCGCAAATGACGATTTCTATGATATTGATAATTATAAGCACCACTTACTGAGTACAAATTTGAAAATTTAGCTCTGAGAACCTAGTATCCACAAAAATAGAGAGATTTGAAATCCGAGGCTATTTTGCTTAATTCTGCTGGACTATAGCCCAGGGTTTCAAAATGCACTTTTTTCGTGAATTCGCAAATGACGATTTCTAACATATTCATCATCATGAGCATCACTAACTGAACACAAATTTGTAAATTTAACTCTGAGAACCAATTATTGACAAAAATAGAGAGATTTGAAATCCGAGGCAATTTTGCTTAATTCTGCTGGACTATAGCCCATGGTTTCAAAATGCACTTTTTTCCTGAATTCGCAAATCACGATTTCTATGAAACTGATGATCACGAGCATCACTTACTGAACACAAATTTGAAAATTGAGCTCTGAGAATCTTGTATTGACAAAAATAGAGAGATTTGAAATCCGAGGCTATTTTGCTTAATTCTGCTGGACTATAGCCCATGGTTTCAAATGCACTTTTTTCTTTTATTCGCAAATGACGATTTCTATAATATTTATGATCACGAGCATCACTTACTGAACATAAATTTGAAAATTTAGCTCTGAGAACCAAGTATTCACAAAAATAGAGGGATTTGAAATCCGAGGCTATTTTGCTTAATTCTGCTGGACTATAGCCCATGGTTTCAAAATGCACTTTTTTCCTGAATTCGCAAATCACGATTTCTATGAAACTGATGATCACGAGCATCACTTACTGAACACAAATTTGAAAATTGAGCTTTGAGAATCTTGTATTGACAAAAATAGAGAGATTTGAAATCCGAGGCTATTTTGCTTAATTCTGCTGGACTATAGCCAATGGTTTCAAATGCACTTTTTTCCTGAATTCGCAAATGACGATTTCTATGATATTGATGATCACGAGCATCACTTACTGAACACAAATTTGAAAATTGAGCTCTGAGAATCTTGTATTGACGAAAATAGACAGATTTGAAATCCGAGGCTATTTTGCTTAATTCTGCTGGACTATAGCCCATGGTTTCAAATGCACTTTTTTCTTTTATTCGCAAATGACGATTTCTATGATATTGATGATCACGAGCATCACTTACTGATCACAAATTTGAAAATTTAGCTCTGAGAACCAAGTATTCACAAAAATAGAGGGATTTGAAATCCGAGGCTATTTTGCTTAATTCTGCTGGACTATAGCCCATGGTTTCAAAATGCACTTTTTTCCTGAATTCGCAAATCACGATTTCTATGAAACTGATGATCACGAGCATCACTTACTGAACACAAATTTGAAAATTGAGCTCTGAGAATCTTGTATTGACAAAAATAGAGAGATTTGAAATCCGAGGCTATTTTGCTTAATTCTGCTGGACTATAGCCCATGGTTTCAAAATGCACTTTTTTCCTGAATTCGCAAATGACGATATCTATGATATTGATGATCACGAGCATCACTTACTGAACACAAATTTGAAAATTGAGCTCTGAGAACCAAGTATTCACAAAAATAGAGAGATTTGAAATCCGAGGCTATTTTGCTTAATTCTGCTGGACTATAGCCCATGGTTTCAAAATGCACTTTTTTCCTGAATTCGCAAATGACGATATCTATGATATTGATGATCACGAGCATCACTTACTGAACACAAATTTGAAAATTGAGCTCTGAGAACAAAGTATTCACAAAAATAGAGGGATTTGAAATCCGAGGCTATTTTGCTTAGTTCTGCTGGACTATAGCCCATGGTTTCAAAATGCACTTTTTTCCTGAATTCGCAAATGACGATTTCTATGATATTGATGATCACGAGCATCACTTACTGAACACAAATTTGAAAACTAATCTCTGAGAACCAAGTATTCACAAAAATAGAGGGATTTGAAATCCGAGGCTATTTTGCTTAGTTCTGCTGGACTATAGCCCATGGTTTCAAAATGCACTTTTTTCCTGAATTCGCAAATGACGATTTCTATGATATTGATGATCACGAGCACCGCTTTCTGAACACAAATTTGAAAATTGAGCTCTGAGAACAAAGTATTCACAAAAATAGAGGGATTTGAAATCCGAGGCTATTTTGCTTAGTTCTGCTGGACTATAGCCCATGGTTTCAAAATGCACTTTTTTCCTGAATTCGCAAATGACGATTTCTATGATATTGATGATCACGAGCATCACTTACTGAACACAAATTTGAAAACTAATCTCTGAGAACCAAGTATTCACAAAAATAGAGGGATTTGAAATCCGAGGCTATTTTGCTTAGTTCTGCTGGACTATAGCCCATGGTTTCAAAATGCACTTTTTTCCTGAATTGGCAAATGACGATTTCTAAGATATTGATGATCACGAGCATCACTTACTGAACACAAATTTGAAAATTGAGATCTGAGAATCTTGTATTGACAAAAATAGAGAGATTTGAAATCCGAGGCTATTTTGCTTAATTCTGCTGGACTATAGCCCATGGTTTAAAAATGCACTTTTTTCTTTTATTCGCAAATGACGATTTCTATGATATTTATGATCACGAGCATCACGTACTGAACATAAATTTGAAAATTTAGCTCTGAGAACCAAGTATTCACAAAAATAGAGAGATTTGAAATCCGAGGCTATTTTGCTTCATTCTGCTGGACTATAGCCCATGGTTTCAAATGCACTTTTTTCTTTTATTCGCAAATGACGATTTCTATGATATTTATGATCACGAGCATCACTTACTGAACATAAATTTGAAAATTGAGATCTGAGAATCTTGTATTGACAAAAATAGAGAGATTTGAAATCCAAGGCTATTTTGCTTAATTCTGCTGGACTATAGCCCATGGTTTCAAAATGCACTTTTTTCCTGAATTCGCAAATGACGATTTCTATGATATTGATGATCACGAGCATCACTTACTGAACACAAATTTGAAAATTTAGCTCTGAGAACCAAGTATTCACAAAAATAGAGGGATTTGAAATCCGAGGCTATTTTGCTTAGTTCTGCTGGACTATAGCCCATGGTTTCAAAATGCACTTTTTTCCTGAATTCGCAAATGACGATTTCTATGATATTGATGATCACGAGCACCACTTTCTGAACACAAATTTGAAAATTGAGCTCTGAGAACAAAGTATTCACAAAAATAGAGGGATTTGAAATCCGAGGCTATTTTGCTTAGTTCTGCTGGACTATAGCCCATGGTTTCAAAATGCACTTTTTTCCTGAATTCGCAAATGACGATTTCTATGATATTGATGATCACGAGCATCACTTACTGAACACAAATTTGAAAATTTAGCTCTGAGAACCAAGTATTCACAAAAATAGAGGGATTTGAAATCCGAGGCTATTTTGCTTAGTTCTGCTGGACTATAGCCCATGGTTTCAAAATGCACTTTTTTCCTGAATTCGCAAATGACGATTTCTATGATATTGATGATCACGAGCATCACTTACTGAACACAAATTTGAAAACTAATCTCTGAGAACCAAGTATTCACAAAAATAGAGGGATTTGAAATCCGAGGCTATTTTGCTTAGTTCTGCTGGACTATAGCCCATGGTTTCAAAATGCACTTTTTTCCTGAATTGGCAAATGACGATTTCTAAGATATTGATGATCACGAGCATCACTTACTGAACACAAATTTGAAAATTGAGATCTGAGAATCTTGTATTGACAAAAATAGAGAGATTTGAAATCCGAGGCTATTTTGCTTAATTCTGCTGGACTATAGCCCATGGTTTAAAAATGCACTTTTTTCCTGAATTCGCAAATGACGATTTCTATGATATTGATGATCACGAGCATCACTTACTGAACACAAATTTGAAAATTTAGCTCTGAGAACCAAGTATTCACAAAAATAGAGGGATTTGAAATCCGAGGCTATTTTGCTTAGTTCTGCTGGACTATAGCCCATGGTTTCAAAATGCACTTTTTTCCTGAATTCGCAAATGACGATTTCTATGATATTGATGATCACGAGCATCACTTACTGAACACAAATTTGAAAACTAATCTCTGAGAACCAAGTATTCACAAAAATAGAGGGATTTGAAATCCGAGGCTATTTTGCTTAGTTCTGCTGGACTATAGCCCATGGTTTCAAAATGCACTTTTTTCCTGAATTGGCAAATGACGATTTCTAAGATATTGATGATCACGAGCATCACTTACTGAACACAAATTTGAAAATTGAGATCTGAGAATCTTGTATTGACAAAAATAGAGAGATTTGAAATCCGAGGCTATTTTGCTTAATTCTGCTGGACTATAGCCCATGGTTTAAAAATGCACTTTTTTCTTTTATTCGCAAATGACGATTTCTATGATATTTATGATCACGAGCATCACGTACTGAACATAAATTTGAAAATTTAGCTCTGAGAACCAAGTATTCACAAAAATAGAGAGATTTGAAATCCGAGGCTATTTTGCTTAGTTCTGCTGGACTATAGCCCATGGTTTAAAAATGCACTTTTTTCTTTTATTCGCAAATGACGATTTCTATGATATTTATGATCACGAGCATCACTTACTGAACACAAATTTGAAAATTTAGCTCTGAGAACCAAGTATTCACAAAAATAGAGGGATTTGAAATCCGAGGCTATTTTGCTTAGTTCTGCTGGACTATAGCCCATGGTTTCAAAATGCACTTTTTTCCTGAATTCGCAAATGACGATTTCTATGATATTGATGATCACGAGCATCACTTACTGAACACAAATTTGAAAACTAATCTCTGAGAACCAAGTATTCACAAAAATAGAGGGATTTGAAATCCGAGGCTATTTTGCTTAGTTCTGCTGGACTATAGCCCATGGTTTCAAAATGCACTTTTTTCCTGAATTGGCAAATGACGATTTCTAAGATATTGATGATCACGAGCATCACTTACTGAACACAAATTTGAAAATTGAGATCTGAGAATCTTGTATTGACAAAAATAGAGAGATTTGAAATCCGAGGCTATTTTGCTTAATTCTGCTGGACTATAGCCCATGGTTTAAAAATGCACTTTTTTCTTTTATTCGCAAATGACGATTTCTATGATATTTATGATCACGAGCATCACGTACTGAACATAAATTTGAAAATTTAGCTCTGAGAACCAAGTATTCACAAAAATAGAGAGATTTGAAATCCGAGGCTATTTTGCTTAATTCTGCTGGACTATAGCCCATGGTTTCAAATGCACTTTTTTCTTTTATTCGCAAATGACGATTTCTATGATATTTATGATCACGAGCATCACTTACTGAACATAAATTTGAAAATTGAGATCTGAGAATCTTGTATTGACAAAAATAGAGAGATTTGAAATCCAAGGCTATTTTGCTTAATTCTGCTGGACTATAGCCCATGGTTTCAAAATGCACTTTTTTCCTGAATTCGCAAATGACGATTTCTATGATATTGATGATCACGAGCATCACTTACTGAACACAAATTTGAAAATTTAGCTCTGAGAACCAAGTATTCACAAAAATAGAGGGATTTGAAATCCGAGGCTATTTTGCTTAGTTCTGCTGGACTATAGCCCATGGTTTCAAAATGCACTTTTTTCCTGAATTCGCAAATGACGATTTCTATGATATTGATGATCACGAGCACCACTTTCTGAACACAAATTTGAAAATTGAGCTCTGAGAACAAAGTATTCACAAAAATAGAGGGATTTGAAATCCGAGGCTGTTTTGCTTAGTTCTGCTGGACTATAGCCCATGGTTTCAAAATGCACTTTTTTCCTGAATTCGCAAATGACGATTTCTATGATATTGATGATCACGAGCATCACTTACTGAACACAAATTTGAAAATTGAGCTCTGAGAATCTTGTATTGACAAAAATAGAGAGATTTGAAATCCGAGGCTATTTTGCTTAATTCTGCTGGACTATAGCCCATGGTTTCAAAATGCACTTTTTTCCTGAATTCGCAAATGACGATTTCTATGATATTGATGATCACGAGCATCACTTACTGAACACAAATTTGAAAATTTAGCTCTGAGAACCAAGTATTCACAAAAATAGAGGGATTTGAAATCCGAGGCTATTTTGCTTAGTTCTGCTGGACTATAGCCCATGGTTTCAAAATGCACTTTTTTCCTGAATTCGCAAATGACGATTTCTATGATATTGATGATCACGAGCACCACTTTCTGAACACAAATTTGAAAATTGAGCTCTGAGAACAAAGTATTCACAAAAATAGAGGGATTTGAAATCCGAGGCTATTTTGCTTAGTTCTGCTGGACTATAGCCCATGGTTTCAAAATGCACTTTTTTCCTGAATTGGCAAATGACGATTTCTAAGATATTGATGATCACGAGCATCACTTACTGAACACAAATTTGAAAATTGAGATCTGAGAATCTTGTATTGACAAAAATAGAGAGATTTGAAATCCGAGGCTATTTTGCTTAATTCTGCTGGACTATAGCCCATGGTTTCGAATGCACTTTTTTCTTTTATTCGCAAATGACGATTTCTATGATATTTATGATCACGAGCATCACTTACTGAACATAAATTTGAAAATTGAGATCTGAGAATCTTGTATTGACAAAAATAGAGAGATTTGAAATCCAAGGCTATTTTGCTTAATTCTGCTGGACTATAGCCCATGGTTTCAAATGCACTTTTTTCTTTTATTCGCAAATGACGATTTCTATGATATTGATAATTATGAGCATCACTTACTGAACGCAAATTTGAAAATTTAGCTCTGAGAATCTTGTATTGACAAAAATAGAGAGATTTGAAATCCGAGGCTATTTTGCTTAGTTCTGCTGGACTATAGCCCATGGTTTCAAAATGCACTTTTTTCCTGAATTCGCAAATGACGATTTCTATGATATTGATAATTATGAGCATCACTAACAGAACACAAATTTGAAAATTTAGCTCTGAGAACCAATTATTGACAAAAAAAGAGAGATTTGAAATCCGAGGCTATTTTGCTTAGTTCTGCTGGACTATAGCCCACGGTTTCAAAACGCACTTTTTTCTTTTATTCGCAAATGATGATTTCTATGATATTTATGATCATGAGCATCACTTACTGAACATAAATTTGAAAATTGAGCTCTGAGAATCTTGTATTGACAAAAATAGAGAGATTTGAAATCCGAGGCTATTTTGCTTAATTCTGCTGGACTATAGCCCATGGTGTCAAAATGCACTTTTTTCCTGAATTCGCAAATGACGATTTCTATGATATTGATGATCACGAGCATCACTTACTGAACACAAATTTGAAAATTGAGCTCTGAGAACCAAGTATTCACAAAAATAGAGGGATTTGAAATCCGAGGCTATTTTGCTTAATTCTGCTGGACTATAGCCCATGGTTTCAAAATGCACTTTTTTCCTGAATTCGCAAATGACGATATCTATGATATTGATGATCACGAGCATCACTTACTGAACACAAATTTGAAAATTGAGCTCTGAGAACCAAGTATTCACAAAAATAGAGAGATTTGAAATCCGAGGCTATTTTGCTTAATTCTGCTGGACTATAGCCCATGGTTTCAAAATGCACTTTTTTCCTGAATTCGCAAATGACGATTTCTATGATATTGATGATCACGAGCATCACTTACTGAACACAAATTTGAAAATTGAGCTCTGAGAACCAAGTATTCACAAAAATAGAGAGATTTGAAATCCGAGGCTATTTTGCTTAATTCTGCTGGACTATAGCCGATGGTTTCAAAATGCACTTTTTTCCTGAATTCGCAAATGACGATTTCTATGATATTGATGATCACGAGCATCACTTACGGAACACAAATTTGAAAATTGAGCTCTGAGAATCTTGTATTGACAAAAATAGGGAGATTTGAAATCCGAGGCTATTTTGCTTAATTCTGCTGGACTATAGCCCATGGTTTCAAATGCACTTTTTTCCTGAATTCGCAAATGACGATTTCTATGATATTGATGATCACGAGCATCACTTACTGAACACAAATTTGAAAATTGAGCTCTGAGAATCTTGTATTGACAAAAATAGAGAGATTTGAAATCCGAGGCTATTTTGCTTAATTCTGCTGGACTATAGCCCATGGTTTCAAATGCACTTTTTTCTTTTATTCGCAAATGACGATTTCTATGATATTTATGATCACGAGCATCACTTACTGAACATAAATTTGAAAATTGAGCTCTGAGAATCTTGTATTGACAAAAATAGAGAGATTTGAAATCCGAGGCTATTTTGCTTAATTCTGCTGGACTATAGCCCATGGTTTCAAAATGCACTTTTTTCGTGAATTGGCAAATGACGATTTCTAGGATATTCATCATCATGAGCATCACTAACTGAACACAAATTTGAAAATTTAGCTCTGAGAACCAAATATTGACAAAAATAGAGGGATTTGAAATCCGAGGCTATTTTGCTTAATTCTGCTGGACTATAGCCCATGGTTTCAAAATGCACTTTTTTCCTGAATTCGCAAATGACGATTTCTATGATATTGATGATCACGAGCATCACTTACTGAACACAAATTTGAAAATTTAGCTCTGAGAACCAAGTATTCACAAAAATAGAGGGATTTGAAATCCGAGGCTATTTTGCTTAATTCTGCTGGACTATAGCCCATGGTTTCAAATGCACTTTTTTCCTGAATTCGCAAATGACGATTTCTATGATATTGATGATCACGAGCATCACTTACTGAACACAAATTTGAAAATTGAGCTCTGAGAATCTTGTATTGACAAAAATAGAGAGATTTGAAATCCGAGGCTATTTTGCTTAATTCTGCTGGACTATAGCCCATGGTTTCAAAATGCACATTTTTCCTGAATTCGCAAATGACGATTTCTATGATATTGATGATCACGAGCATCACTTACTGAACACAAATTTGAAAATTGAGCTCTGAGAACCAAGTATTCACAAAAATAGAGGGATTTGAAATCCGAGGCTATTTTGCTTAATTCTGCTGGACTATAGCCCATGGTTTCAAATGCACTTTTTTCCTGAATTCGCAAATGACGATTTCTATGATATTGATGATCACGAGCATCACTTACTGAACACAAATTTGAAAATTGAGCTCTGAGAATCTTGTATTGACAAAAATAGAGAGATTTGAAATCCGAGGCTATTTTGCTTAATTCTGCTGGACTATAGCCCATGGTTTCAAAATGCACTTTTTTCCTGAATTCGCAAATGACGATATCTATGATATTGATGATCACGAGCATCACTTACTGAACACAAATTTGAAAATTGAGCTCTGAGAACCAAGTATTCACAAAAATAGAGAGATTTGAAATCCGAGGCTATTTTGCTTAATTCTGCTGGACTATAGCCGATGGTTTCAAAATGCACTTTTTTCCTGAATTCGCAAATGACGATTTCTATGATATTGATGATCACGAGCATCACTTACGGAACACAAATTTGAAAATTGAGCTCTGAGAATCTTGTATTGACAAAAATAGAGAGATTTGAAATCCGAGGCTATTTTGCTTAATTCTGCTGGACTATAGCCCATGGTTTCAAATGCACTTTTTTCTTTTATTCGCAAATGACGATTTCTATGATATTTATGATCACGAGCATCACTTACTGAACATAAATTTGAAAATTTAGCTCTGAGAACCAAGTATTCACAAAAATAGAGGGATTTGAAATCCGAGGCTATTTTGCTTAATTCTGCTGGACTATAGCCCATGGTTTCAAAATGCACTTTTTTCCTGAATTCGCAAATGACGATATCTATGATATTGATGATCACGAGCATCACTTACTGAACACAAATTTGAAAATTGAGCTCTGAGAACCAAGTATTCACAAAAATAGAGAGATTTGAAATCCGAGGCTATTTTGCTTAATTCTGCTGGACTATAGCCGATGGTTTCAAAATGCACTTTTTTCCTGAATTCGCAAATCACGATTTCTATGAAACTGATGATCACGAGCATCACTTACTGAACACAAATTTGAAAATTGAGCTCTGAGAATCTTGTATTGACAAAAATAGAGAGATTTGAAATCCGAGGCTATTTTGCTTAATTCTGCTGGATTATAGCCCATGGTTTCAAAATGCACTTTTTTCCTGAATTCGCAAATGACGATTTCTATGATATTGATGATCACGAGCATCACTTACTGAACATGAATTTGAAAATTTAGCTCTGAGAACCAAGTATTGACAAAAATAGAGAGATTTGAAATCCGAGGCTATTTTGCTTAATTCTGCTGGACTATAGCCCATGGTTTCAAATGCACTTTTTTCTTTTATTCGCAAATGACGATTTCTATGATATTTATGATCACGAGCATCACTTACTGAACATAAATTTGAAAATTTAGCTCTGAGAACCAAGTATTCACAAAAATAGAGGGATTTGAAATCCGAGGCTATTTTGCTTAATTCTGCTGGACTATAGCCCATGGTTTCAAATGCACTTTTTTCTTTTATTCGCAAATGACGATTTCTATGATATTGATGATCACGAGCATCACTTACTGATCACAAATTTGAAAATTGAGCTCTGAGAATCTTGTATTGACAAAAATAGAGAGATTTGAAATCCGAGGCGAGCATCACTTACTGAACATAAATTTGAAAATTGAGCTCTGAGAATCTTGTATTGACAAAAATAGAGAGATTTGAAATCCGAGGCTATTTTGCTTAATTCTGCTGGACTATAGCCCATGGTTTCAAAATGCACTTTTTTCGTGAATTGGCAAATGACGATTTCTAGGATATTCATCATCATGAGCATCACTAACTGAACACAAATTTGAAAATTTAGCTCTGAGAACCAAATATTGACAAAAATAGAGGGATTTGAAATCCGAGGCTATTTTGCTTAATTCTGCTGGACTATAGCCCATGGTTTCAAAATGCACTTTTTTCCTGAATTCGCAAATGACGATTTCTATGATATTGATGATCACGAGCATCACTTACTGAACACAAATTTGAAAATTTAGCTCTGAGAACCAAGTATTCACAAAAATAGAGGGATTTGAAATCCGAGGCTATTTTGCTTAATTCTGCTGGACTATAGCCCATGGTTTCAAATGCACTTTTTTCCTGAATTCGCAAATGACGATTTCTATGATATTGATGATCACGAGCATCACTTACTGAACACAAATTTGAAAATTGAGCTCTGAGAATCTTGTATTGACAAAAATAGAGAGATTTGAAATCCGAGGCTATTTTGCTTAATTCTGCTGGACTATAGCCCATGGTTTCAAAATGCACTTTTTTCCTGAATTCGCAAATGACGATTTCTATGATATTGATGATCACGAGCATCACTTACTGAACACAAATTTGAAAATTGAGCTCTGAGAACCAAGTATTCACAAAAATAGAGGGATTTGAAATCCGAGGCTATTTTGCTTAATTCTGCTGGACTATAGCCCATGGTTTCAAATGCACTTTTTTCCTGAATTCGCAAATGACGATTTCTATGATATTGATGATCACGAGCATCACTTACTGAACACAAATTTGAAAATTGAGCTCTGAGAATCTTGTATTGACAAAAATAGAGAGATTTGAAATCCGAGGCTATTTTGCTTAATTCTGCTGGACTATAGCCCATGGTTTCAAAATGCACTTTTTTCCTGAATTCGCAAATGACGATATCTATGATATTGATGATCACGAGCATCACTTACTGAACACAAATTTGAAAATTGAGCTCTGAGAACCAAGTATTCACAAAAATAGAGAGATTTGAAATCCGAGGCTATTTTGCTTAATTCTGCTGGACTATAGCCGATGGTTTCAAAATGCACTTTTTTCCTGAATTCGCAAATGACGATTTCTATGATATTGATGATCACGAGCATCACTTACGGAACACAAATTTGAAAATTGAGCTCTGAGAATCTTGTATTGACAAAAATAGAGAGATTTGAAATCCGAGGCTATTTTGCTTAATTCTGCTGGACTATAGCCCATGGTTTCAAATGCACTTTTTTCTTTTATTCGCAAATGACGATTTCTATGATATTTATGATCACGAGCATCACTTACTGAACATAAATTTGAAAATTTAGCTCTGAGAACCAAGTATTCACAAAAATAGAGGGATTTGAAATCCGAGGCTATTTTGCTTAATTCTGCTGGACTATAGCCCATGGTTTCAAAATGCACTTTTTTCATGAATTCGCAAATGACGATATCTATGATATTGATGATCACGAGCATCACTTACTGAACACAAATTTGAAAATTGAGCTCTGAGAACCAAGTATTCACAAAAATAGAGAGATTTGAAATCCGAGGCTATTTTGCTTAATTCTGCTGGACTATAGCCGATGGTTTCAAAATGCACTTTTTTCCTGAATTCGCAAATCACGATTTCTATGAAACTGATGATCACGAGCATCACTTACTGAACACAAATTTGAAAATTGAGCTCTGAGAATCTTGTATTGACAAAAATAGAGAGATTTGAAATCCGAGGCTATTTTGCTTAATTCTGCTGGATTATAGCCCATGGTTTCAAAATGCACTTTTTTCCTGAATTCGCAAATGACGATTTCTATGATATTGATGATCACGAGCATCACTTACTGAACATGAATTTGAAAATTTAGCTCTGAGAACCAAGTATTGACAAAAATAGAGAGATTTGAAATCCGAGGCTATTTTGCTTAATTCTGCTGGACTATAGCCCATGGTTTCAAATGCACTTTTTTCTTTTATTCGCAAATGACGATTTCTATGATATTTATGATCACGAGCATCACTTACTGAACATAAATTTGAAAATTTAGCTCTGAGAACCAAGTATTCACAAAAATAGAGGGATTTGAAATCCGAGGCTATTTTGCTTAATTCTGCTGGACTATAGCCCATGGTTTCAAATGCACTTTTTTCTTTTATTCGCAAATGACGATTTCTATGATATTGATGATCACGAGCATCACTTACTGATCACAAATTTGAAAATTGAGCTCTGAGAATCTTGTATTGACAAAAATAGAGAGATTTGAAATCCGAGGCTATTTTGCTTAATTCTGCTGGACTATAGCCCATGGTTTCAAATGCACTTTTTTCTTTTATTCGCAAATGACGATTTCTATAATATTTATGATCACGAGCATCACTTACTGAACATAAATTTGAAAATTTAGCTCTGAGAACCAAGTATTCACAAAAATAGAGGGATTTGAAATCCGAGGCTATTTTGCTTAATTCTGCTGGACTATAGCCCATGGTTTCAAAATGCACTTTTTTCCTGAATTCGCAAATCACGATTTCTATGAAACTGATGATCACGAGCATCACTTACTGAACACAAATTTGAAAATTGAGCTTTGAGAATCTTGTATTGACAAAAATAGAGAGATTTGAAATCCGAGGCTATTTTGCTTAATTCTGCTGGACTATAGCCAATGGTTTCAAATGCACTTTTTTCCTGAATTCGCAAATGACGATTTCTATGATATTGATGATCACGAGCATCACTTACTGAACACAAATTTGAAAATTGAGCTCTGAGAATCTTGTATTGACGAAAATAGACAGATTTGAAATCCGAGGCTATTTTGCTTAATTCTGCTGGACTATAGCCCATGGTTTCAAATGCACTTTTTTCTTTTATTCGCAAATGACGATTTCTATGATATTGATGATCACGAGCATCACTTACTGATCACAAATTTGAAAATTTAGCTCTGAGAACCAAGTATTCACAAAAATAGAGGGATTTGAAATCCGAGGCTATTTTGCTTAATTCTGCTGGACTATAGCCCATGGTTTCAAAATGCACTTTTTTCCTGAATTCGCAAATCACGATTTCTATGAAACTGATGATCACGAGCATCACTTACTGAACACAAATTTGAAAATTGAGCTCTGAGAATCTTGTATTGACAAAAATAGAGAGATTTGAAATCCGAGGCTATTTTGCTTAATTCTGCTGGACTATAGCCCATGGTTTCAAAATGCACTTTTTTCCTGAATTCGCAAATGACGATATCTATGATATTGATGATCACGAGCATCACTTACTGAACACAAATTTGAAAATTGAGCTCTGAGAACCAAGTATTCACAAAAATAGAGAGATTTGAAATCCGAGGCTATTTTGCTTAATTCTGCTGGACTATAGCCCATGGTTTCAAAATGCACTTTTTTCCTGAATTCGCAAATGACGATATCTATGATATTGATGATCACGAGCATCACTTACTGAACACAAATTTGAAAATTGAGCTCTGAGAACCAAGTATTCACAAAAATAGAGAGATTTGAAATCCGAGGCTATTTGCTTAATTCTGCTGGACTATAGCCCATGGTATCAAAATGCACTTTTTTCCTGAATTCGCAAATGACGATTTCTATGATATTGATGATCACGAGCATCACTTACGGAACACAAATTTGAAAATTGAGCTCTGAGAATCTTGTATTGACAAAAATAGAGAGATTTGAAATCCGAGGCTATTTTGCTTAATTCTGCTGGACTATAGCCCATGGTTTTAAATGCACTTTTTTCCTGAATTCGCAAATGACGATTTCTATGATATTGATGATCACGAGCATCACTTACTGAACACAAATTTGAAAATTGAGCTCTGAGAATCTTGTATTGACAAAAATAGAGAGATTTGAAATCCGAGGCTATTTTGCTTAATTCTGCTGGACTATAGCCCATGGTTTCAAATGCACTTTTTTCTTTTATTCGCAAATGACGATTTCTATGATATTTATGATCACGAGCATCACTTACTGAACACAAATTTGAAAATTTAGCTCTGAGAACCAAGTATTCACAAAAATAGAGGGATTTGAAATCCGAGGCTATTTTGCTTAATTCTGCTGGACTATAGCCCATGGTTTCAAAATGCACTTTTTTCCTGAATTCGCAAATGACGATATCTATGATATTGATGATCACGAGCATCACTTACTGAACACAAATTTGAAAATTGAGCTCTGAGAACCAAGTATTCACAAAAATAGAGAGATTTGAAATCCGAGGCTATTTTGCTTAATTCTGCTGGACTATAGCCCATGGTTTCAAAATGCACTTTTTTCCTGAATTCGCAAATGACGATATCTATGATATTGATGATCACGAGCATCACTTACTGAACAAAAATTTGTGAAAATTGAGCTCTGAGAATCTTGTATTGACAAAAATAGAGAGATTTGAAATCCGAGGCTATTTTGCTTAATTCTGCTGGACTATAGCCCATGGTTTTAAATGCACTTTTTTCCTGAATTCGCAAATGACGATTTCTATGATATTGATGATCACGAGCATCACTTACTGAACACAAATTTGAAAATTGAGCTCTGAGAATCTTGTATTGACAAAAATAGAGAGATTTGAAATCCGAGGCTATTTTGCTTAATTCTGCTGGACTATAGCCCATGGTTTCAAAATGCACTTTTTTCCTGAATTCGCAAATGACGATTTCTATGATATTGATGATCACGAGCATCACTTACTGAACACAAATTTGAAAATTTAGCTCTGAGAACCAAGTATTCACAAAAATAGAGGGATTTGAAATCCGAGGCTATTTTGCTTAATTCTGCTGGACTATAGCCCATGGTTTCAAATGCACTTTTTTCCTGAATTCGCAAATGACGATTTCTATGATATTGATGATCACGAGCATCACTTACTGAACACAAATTTGAAAATTTAGCTCTTTAACAGAAATAGAGAGATTTGAAATCCGAGGCTATTTTGCTTAATTCTGCTGGCCTATAGCCCAAGGTTTCAAATGCACTTTTTTCCTGAATTCGCAAATGGCGATTTCTATGATATTCATCATCATGAGCATCACTAACTGAACACAAATTTGAAAATTTAGCTCTGAGGACCAAATATTGACAAAAATAGAGGGATTTGAAATCCGAGGCTATTTTGCTTAATTCTGCTGGACTATAGCCCATGGTTTCAAAATGCACTTTTTTCGTGAATTCGCAAATGACGATTTCTATGATATTGATGATCACGAGCATCACTTACTGAACACAAATTTGAAAATTTAGCTCTTTAACAGAAATAGAGAGATTTGAAATCCGAGGCTATTTTGCTTAATTCTGCTGGACTATAGCCCATGGTATCAAAATGCACTTTTTTCCTGAATTCGCAAATGACGATTTCTATGATATTCATCATCATGAGCATCACTAACTGAACACAAATTTGAAAATTTAGCTCTGAGGACCAAATATTGACAAAAATAGAGGGATTTGAAATCCGAGGCTATTTTGCTTAATTCTGCTGGACTATAGCCCATGGTTTCAAAATGCACTTTTTTCGTGAATTCGCAAATGACGATTTCTATGATATTGATGATCACGAGCATCACTTACTGAACACAAATTTGAAAATTGAGCTCTGAGAATCTTGTATTGACAAAAATAGAGAGATTTGAAATCCGAGGCTATTTTGCTTAATTCTGCTGGACTATAGCCCATGGTTTCAAAATGCACTTTTTTCCTGAATTCGCAAATGACGATATCTATGATATTGATGATCACGAGCATCACTTACTGAACACAAATTTGAAAATTGAGCTCTGAGAACCAAGTATTCACAAAAATAGAGAGATTTGAAATCCGAGGCTATTTTGCTTAATTCTGCTGGCCTATAGCCCAAGGTTTCAAATGCACTTTTTTCCTGAATTCGCAAATGACGATTTCTATGATATTGATGATCACGAGCATCACTTACTGAACACAAATTTGAAAATTTAGCTCTTTAACAGAAATAGAGAGATTTGAAATCCGAGGCTATTTTGCTTAATTCTGCTGGACTATAGCCCATGGTTTCAAAATGCACTTTTTTCGTGAATTCGCAAATGACGATTTCTAAGATATTCATCATCATGAGCATCACTAACTGAACACAAATTTGAAAATTTAGCTCTGAGGACCAAATATTGACAAAAATAGAGGGATTTGAAATCCGAGGCTATTTTGCTTAATTCTGCTGGACTATAGCCCATGGTTTCAAAATGCACTTTTTTCGTGAATTCGCAAATGACGATTTCTAAGATATTCATCATCATGAGCATCACTAACTGAACACAAATTTGAAAATTTAGCTCTGAGGACCAAATATTGACAAAAATAGAGGGATTTGAAATCCGAGGCTATTTTGCTTAATTCTGCTGGACTATAGCCCATGGTTTCAAAATGCACTTTTTTCCTGAATTCGCAAATGACGATTTACTTCCGGGAGAGGCTCGGGGAGTTCCGGGAGGGGCCCAAATACTCCCGTTACTTCCGTGAGGGGCCCGGATACTCCCGGAGACTTGGGGTTATATCCTGGGATTGCCCGGATACTCCGGGGACTTCCGGGAGGGGCCCAGATACTCCCGTTACCTCCGTGAGGGGCCCGGATACTCCCGGAGACTTGGGGTTATATCCGGGGACTACCCGGATACTCCGTGGGCTTCCGGGAGGGGCCCGGGGGAGTTCCGGGAGGGGCCCAGATACTCCCGTTACTTTTGTGAGGGGTCCGGATACTCCCGGAGACTTGGGGTTATATCCGGGGATTGCCCGGATACTCCGGGGACTTCCGGGAGGGGCCCGGATACTCCCGGAGACCTGGGGTTATATCCGGGGATTGCCCGGATACTCCGGGGACTTCCGGGAGGGGCCCAGATACTCCCGTTACTTCCGTGAGGGGCCCGGATACTCCCGGAGACTTGGGGTTATATCCGGG